>OX451216.1:23837310-24087310 GCA_949628195.1 Phasia obesa | reverse complement strand
AACAAAATTTCTCATCCTATATAGAGAATCAAGGCTTTTGCTTGAGTTTCGTCGTTTAGGGACACTGTTAAAATCAGGATAGTTAAGTAAATTGAATACGTTTTTATTGCCTTTATACGGTTTTGAGAGGTTTGCAAAATATTTTTTTGGGCCTAAAAGAATAAAGATTTTTTATTGATTTTTTTTTTCTGTGAAAAGCTATATTGAAAGCTATTTATATTTAATTTATTTAAATTTTTGTAGCTTCAGTAATGGATTATTTTTTTATAGAGACTGAATTCTCCCTACCGGAGGGACCTGTAGAAGGTATATTTGGCAATAGCAATACCCCTACTGAATATTTTCTTTTATTTATTTCGGATATGACTGAAAACATAATATTTCAATCAAATTTGTATGCCACCCAGCGGTCCAAAAATTTAAATTTCAAAATAAGCGAGTTTTACTTTTTTCAGGCATAAACTTTTTTATGGGCTATCATAAACTTCCGAGTTGGAAACACTATTGGAATACAAGTAATGACTTTTATCTGCCTCTAATAGGGAAGACAATGATCCGGATTAGGTTCAAGGAAATATTGAGCAATTTACACGTTAGCGATAATTCCAAAATTCCACAAGACAATAAAGACCGACTCTCAAACTTCGACCTATGATTGATGAGTTGTATCATAAGTTCCAACAGTTTTACCATGGCACAAGACAACTTTCCGTTGATAAATCGATGATAGTGTTCAAAGGTCGAAATGCAATGAAGCAGTATTGTCCAATGAAGCCAGTAAAAAGAGGATATAAAGTGTGGTGCCTAGCTGACCAGAAAGGCTATGTGAAAAAGTTTTCAATATACCAAGGCAAGGACGAAGATTTGGAGAAAAAATATTCTGAATTTGGTCTTGGAGAACGAGTTGTGTTATCAATAATTGAAAATGAGTGCGGGAAAAACAAAATCGTTTTTTTTTTATTTTTTTTTTTTTTTTTGATAATTACTTTACTTCAGTCAGGCTTTTAGAAAAGTTAAAAGCAGAAGAAATACTAGCATGTGCAACAATACGCCACAATAGAAAAGGCACTCCTAACAAGATTAGATATTAACAAAAAAAATGAAAAGAGGTGATTGGGATTCCAGAGTGTCATCTACTGGCATAAGCTACTTCAAGTGGATGGACAGCAAACCTATATTCTTGGCGTCGAACTTTCACGGAACGCAGCAAACTACTGTTACGAGGAGAGACCGCAATGGCAAAATAAATGATATATACTGCCCAACAACTGTGTGCAACCAAAACGAATTTATGGGCGGCATTGATCACGCTGATCAATTACGAAGCGCCTATGGATTTGACCGTAAATCTAAGAAGTGGTGGCACAGAATTTTCTGGGCTCTATTAGAGATGACTTTAATTAACTCCTATATAATACATTGCCAGTTCTCTGAAAATGTGTCACTTTTAGAATTCGGGCGCTCTGTGGCTATGGGGTTGTTGACTCAGAGTAATCCAACCGTAAGCCGTATAAGTTTAAAAACGAACTCCACAGATGAACAACATGTACCTAGTTATAAAAAACGTCGGGGAAAAATGGAATCAGTTCCATTTTCCGGCTAAGAAATCTGGGTACACATTGGCCAACTTTTGTTGCCACACAAGGGAGGTGCGAGCTGTGCAGCATAATTAAAATTCAATCCAAGCCGTATTCCAAATGTTCCCATTGCGGTGTTTATTTATGTTGCAATGAAAAAAAAAATTGTTTCGCCAAATACCACGGAATAAGTTTATAAGTTAATAAAAAAATAATAAAATATAAAATTAAAAAATCTCTGTTTTCCTGTAACTTTTTTCTCATGCTGACCCGACGGTACTTAAAAGTACCAGGTCCGTTTCGGGACCTGTCAGGTCTTCCAAAAATTTTAAATTTTGTAAATAGCTTTGTAGAGTCTTTAGCTTCAATATATTATAAAAAAAATTTAACTTTTTCAACGATTTCAAGCCTTGGTCCACAAGGGGTTAATAAAAAATTTTGTTTAACGGTATTTTCATCCATGGTATTTGTTTTAGGAAAAATTTTGGTAAGAATTTCTAATATCGATAAAGTTACCTTGGAAAATGTTTGTTATTTAACAATATTCTACAAATACTTTTTATTATTATTAAATGCTAAATTAATTATTTTTATTAAAAGATAACTCCGGTTAAGTTAACATAAATTCCAAAATATTGATGATAAATTTTCTGCCGAAAATAAAAAAAATTTCTCTTAAACTTTAGTTGTAGCAATAAAAAATAAAATTGATATTAACCTTCGTTGTAAAGAAATTGTGGTACCCAATTTTCCTTTCAATTAATTTTTAATTAAATGTCATAGATATTTTCCTTGGCATACTTTTCTATTCCACTGCTCACCCAATAAGGACTATGAAACTATGAAAATTCACTCAGTGACACGAATATGACAAAATGAATAAAAGCAAAAACTGTCGGCATCCTTGACTTTTGTTTAACAATCTTTAATAAAGTGCCCTTAAAATTATTAATAACTAAAATAGTGAAAGTGTTGAAAAACTTGAACGAACAGAAAAGTCTGTATGCCACTCATATATCTGGGCACATGACACTAAACTACAAAATACCCTTAATGAAATTTCTGACAATTTAAATTAATATTATTAGTCTCTTATTAATTTTTGATTTTAACACAGTCTTTCATATTCATGAACATTCTTGATTTCTTCGTAAAGACTTACATTCTTTCTCAGGAAATTAGGTTATAAAGAACGATGTGGCACGCAATTAACCTGCCACAGGCTTTTTAACAAGTTAGCACAAAAGTCAATTTAGTTGTGTTGTATATATGAATAAGAAATAAAAAAAAATTATGTTAGTTGTAGATAAGAAATATAAGCGAAGTTGTATGAGTTGCCTGTTAGAATTAAAATTTTTGTGTTCTTAAGCTAAATTTTCTTTTGAGTGTAAACGATTAGAGATTAAGGAAGAAAGACTGTAGAAAAAGTTCAATATATTTTATATTGGGGTTTTATAAATTTTAGAGTTTAAGGTAATAAATTGATACAAGTTCAACTCGTTTTAATTGGGAAATAAATTATCTACACATATAATGAAATAGTAACTCATTTCCGTCGGTCTGTCTGTATGTTTGTTTTTCTTTTACTTTAGCATCACGTAAAAACTAATGGATGCATTTTAACAAAATTTTGTGAGGAGATACCAACGTATCCTGAACCCAATATAGGATACTTTTTTTCTGCAAAAATATCTGATTTCCAAGAGAAAGTGGAGAAAAAGCAGTGAAAGTACGCAGTTGAACTAACCGGATATGCATACTTTATTTTTTATAAAGTAAAAAAAAAGACATAAACTGATATGTAGCATAGTTTACGGCGGAACTAAAAACGCCTTCGCCGGTATTACCATATAGCACAAAATCGCCGGCGAAAATAATCACAATGTGCAATTGCAATGTCTGCCATAAGCGCAGCTTTACTATCACACTAACCATCTGTCTCAGCTGCTGCTAACCCTTTATAAAGGAAGTAATACAGTTAATATGTGTTTCTTCTCTTAAAAAACGAATACAGACGCAAGGGTCTTGGGTGTGGATTGCTTTCAAAGCAAAATCGAAAAAAATAGGACAAGGACGCTGACGAAGTGGCGGGCACTAGTCTATACATATATTAATTTCACCTGTCTGTCTGTCAGTCTGTCTGTCTGAAAAAGCATTTAAAGTACGCCGATTTTTTTTTTACTGATTTAAAGGTACTGCATACTTTAAGGCATCTTTTATTTTTGAAAGAGGTATATTTTAAACACGGTTGCGCAACAGATAGCGCTGTTTTAAAATAATGACAAAATGAATTGAAAGCGGCATATTTTAAGCACGGTTGCGCCATAGATGGCGCTGTTTTAAAATAGTCACAAATAGCCAATTGATTAAAATTTGTATTTGATTTTTATTTTTACATTGAGAAAAATTAAATGGTTATTAAAATGTTTAAATACATTTTACATAGCTTTACAATAACTTTAAGATTTTTAGAATTAAAAAAAAAATTGAATTTTAGGCAGGGATGGGTACCTTTATATAAAGTAAATACTTAAAGTTTTAAAATTTGGTGGTGTGGATTACTTTCAAAGCAAAATCGAAAAAAATATTGTCTGGACGCACACAAGGTGTGTGGGCACAGCTAGTCTATTTATAAATAAATGTTATTTGTACCGCTTTTTAGCAAAAGAAAATATAAAGATAATAAAATAAAGTGATATACATTTAGAAAAATATCAAATTGTTTTAATTCCTAGCCAAAGTTTGGCTAATAGCAAGGCAGATAAGTATATACTAGTTAAAAGTAGAAAAATATATAGAGAATAAAATAAAGAAAAAGTGTTTGGTTGGTAGTTTAAGTAAAATAATTTCACAACAAACAAAATATAATAAATAATTTCTGTTATTCTATTTCTCTATAAAAGTTGCTTAAATACAAAAATGATTACAATTTCAACTACTTTGTAGAAATAAACGATATGAAGGATAAAGCGAACCAAAAAACTTTAATTTTACCTTCTGCTAATATCTAATTCATATGTATATTAAAGTAGGGAGAATATCGAAGCAACCCACTTCCTAAATGGGTCCGTTTTTCACCGCTTCCGTCCTCAATGATTATAGGCAACCGACTTATAATTTACGGCAACCTTACTTTCATTGAGTCACGTTCTACAACCAGCCTATAATCTAGACTTTAGTGATTTCAGACTGACGACTGGTAACCGTCGGCCTTATTTCTCATCACAGAGTCTCTAGTGACTGGTAGCATTTGTCCAAGGCGACATTCCCCCTTGGCATTCACATTTTAATAGCTTCTGGTCTTATTCATATTTAACTCTTTATAACAATGAGCTTAAGCCTGGAAAAAATTTTTATCTTTATTTCAATTATCCATAATTTCTGGCTGTGTCGACAATAATTTTCCCTTATCTATCTTAGCTTTTTCCTGCTTTTAAGCAACGTTTTTCTTTTGTAATAAAATTATTTCAATTTAAATTCAGTTGGCATAATTTTTCAATAAAACATCTTATTTTCTTACAACTGTTTCTTCAGATTTATTAGCAAATTAGAAATATTTATGCAGAAATAAAAACGAATATCCAACAATAACTCAAGCTGCTTGTAGAACCATAAACATTAAAGTTCTTAATGCACGTACAGTTTCCTAAATGACTGAACAATAATCTCAGCAGAAAAATTGCTACAAGCGTTTTTCTTTAACGACTTAAGTGTCAAAAATAAACAAGAAAAAATTAAAAAGGAAATTGATGCCCATGATTCATAAAAAACCAGCGACATTCAATGAAGTACGTACTTTCTAAGAACTAGAAGCATAAGAGAAGGTAAACGCTTTATTTCTTTTCAATTTAACTACTACAAACAAAACAACAAACAAGCACCTTCAACCTCAAACAACCAAAGCAATAACCGACAGAATAAGCTGGGCAAGGGTGGATATTTTAACTACTCCACCCCCAGTCACACTGGCGGCAAATTATGAGATCGTGGCAGAATGAATGGCTGAATATTTTATGCTAAAAGTTCTTTATATAACAACTAACAAGAGCTAATATTAAAACCAGGCAGCTTTAACTAGAACATTTTACAGTTTATATATACACACACACACACACTCATTTGGGCTCTTTTTTTAACAAAATCATTTATGCTTTAACACTTCCGGAAATCAGTACGCTGTAAAAAAATACAAAAATGTTTACGAAAAGTAACTAGCTAAACATACAACAAAAAAAAAAGCCTTTTAAAATCTAAATCAAACACTTAAGCCTGCAGCAAATACTGCATTTAACTCCTCTCAGTGTTGCATGTGTTATACAAAGCTGTGTGAGTGTCGAATTGTATCTATGTTTGCTTGTGTATGTTTTGATTGAATGAGAGTGATTCAAAATCCAAGTGCGGTATGAATTTTATACACGCGGGACATTAATAATTTATATTATTTAAATGCTTTATACTTTCTACAATTCCATTCAACATCTAACCAATACCCCTCCGTAGACCATATTTTAAAGATACAATCGCTGGGTAGCTGTTTTAGCTTACTTGTGATTTTTTATTGCTCTGCCTTAAAAGGACGAGGATTTCCTTAGATGTATGTTTTAACGACTGGCTGTGTGTATTTATAGTTAGAGGGTAATTCTCAAAGAGATGTTAAATTTTTTTTTATTTTCTTTTTACATCGATTGAAAAATCCGTTGCGAGCTGACTGCCAAGGCATGATTTTTAATCTGGTAATCGCTTTTAATGTGTTTGATATTTGAAAAAAATTTCGTATATGGAGTTTAACATTTGAAAATCAATAAGTTTTCAGCTGCTCTACTACGATTAGGGGGTTAATAAATATGCCTGGCTTATGACTAATTAATTCGAAAGAAAAAGGTGAAAGATGCGTGGTACCGAGATGTTTGGTCGCCAGTATTCTAAATCTAGATAACAGTCGACCTTAATTTTAATTAAAGACTTATCTTAATAATGTGGAGTTCACACAGAAGGATCTTCCATCTCCTCTATTATTGAATTAAGTGGAACATCTCCCCAAAAAATATAAATGTCCAAGAGAAGCTTGGTCAACAATATGCGGAGTCTGGCTACTAGTCGCCCTCAAATGTTAATTAAGAGAATACGGATTAATCACAAAGTTAATTTGAAAGCCGGAGCGGGGCGTAAACTTTACTGAAATAAAACGTGCAGCCTACAACAGAAACCTCAACGACAGGATTCCCCTGGAAGTCGGAGCATTGTAATAAAATTAAGGAAGGACAATTGTGATGATCAAACACCAAAAAGAGTAGCAACAGACAGTATTGTGTGGCCTTCCTTTGAAAGCAATTGTTTTACTTTTCTTTGAAAGCAACACAATTGTAAGACCTTTTGATTTAAGTTCTTTAGCTTAAATCAAAAGATATTAAAATTTTTTAAATAGTGGTGAAGAAGAAATTAGAAGGGAAAAAAGGTCTGAAAAAGATAGACACGGCAACCATTAATCGCCAGTTGTCCACATACAGAGGAACAAAGGCAGCAAAATATCCAACGGAAATTCCATAGCGAACCTGATTTGATAGAGTAACGATTTCGCTGACTTAGGTCATCACCTAACACTGCACAGTGGGCAGAAATAAAATATTTTCGATATAGTTCAGGGCTATTGCGATGGATCCAAAATTTATAATTGGCATAGAGGAGTAGTGTCTTAGGTTTAGTTTTGATAATGGGCCTGAAAGTTGGGATACTCGCACCTTATAATTTTTTTTTAGTTTCTTAATTTTTGTTAATTTTTTATTCGATACGTTTTAAAATTCTAAGTAAAATTTTCGCATATAACAAAACTGTAACAGTACCATTTCTGTGCATGAAATATTTTTTTTTCTTTTTAAATTTCTTGCTGTTGCAGATAGTAATCGAAATGGAATAAAAGCAGCAATTTTTAGAATTTTTGTATGTCTGACTGTGTTTGCATTACCTAAAAACTACTGGATGAATTTTAATAAAATTCAGGGACGATGTACCATAGTATATCAGTTTAATTATGGAGATATTTTTCGAAAAATATCTCATATCCAAGAGAAAATAAAGAAAAAGTGGTGAAAGTACGAAATTTTACCGATTCAATGCAACAATGGCAGCACTTTTTATTTTTGTCAGCGGGAAATTTAAAATATTATTTACAGGAATCTATAAATATAATAAAAGAGTATCTCATTTCCTATATTTCTGTGTTCGCATACCGCAAAAACTACTGCAGGGGTTTAAACAAAATTTTGTGATCTTATTTCCAAGAGAAAGTGGAGATAAAGTAGTGAAAGTATCCCGATTTTTTACTGACATTTATCATCTTTTATTTTTGAAAGCGGAATATTTTGAACACGGTTGCGCAACAGATGGTGCTGTTTTAAAATAATGATAAAATATGAATTGAAAGCGAGATGTTTTAAACCCGGTTGCGCAACAGATGGCGCTGTTTTAAAATAACGACAATATATGAATTACTTACTGCTAAATAGCCAACTGAATACAATCTGCATTTGATTTGTATTTTTACTTTGTGGAATTACATTGCTATTAAAATATTTTAAACTCCTTTTATCGATCTTTACAATAATTTTTAGAATTTTAGAATTTTATATAAATTTTAGAATCCATGTAGATGAAGTAAATACGTAGGTGTGTGCATTTTGAAAGTAATCGATCAAAATATTGTCAGGACGCACAAAACGTGTGTGGGCACAGCTAGTCTACAATAATTTTGGAATTTTATATAAATTTTAGAATTATATATAAAACCTATGTTCCTCAGAAATTATCCAGGGGTGGGTACCTCTATATAAAGTAAATACATAAAAAATATCTGAATCACTATAAAACTAAGAGTCTTAAAGTTTTGTGGGTGAGGATTACTTTCAAAATCGCACTAAATATTGTAAGGACACTGAAAAATTTTGTACAATTCAACAAAATTTGTACGAAACTCAAAGGGTATAAAAATTTTCAATATTAAGGTAAAGAAAACTGCATAATTCCCAAAATAAAGAAAATTGGAATGTTTTCGTCTTTTCTCTATAAAATCCACATAAGGGCTAGCGTTCATAAAATACTTTTGGCAATGATTGGCGGTATACATAGCTTTTTTATAACAGTCTTCTGCACCCAATCCCAGCTTTGGGATTTTAGAAATTGTAGGCTAAAATAAAAATTTCGATGTAAAGTACTGCAAATTGAAAGACATCAGCTGGAGCAAGGATTCGAACTGGGACTTGAAGAGAGACTGTTTAATTAAAGATAAAATTGATTTTCTCCACTTTTATTAAAAAATAATAACAAATTTGTCTCAAATAAGTGATAATAAAACAAAACTAAAACTAAATATTTTCACCTTGAAGTTTTGAAGAAACCAATGATTTTTAAAGGACTTATTGATTTCTGCTTGTAGTAATTTTGTTATATTAAATTTAATAAATGTTTTTTTTCATATACAGGTTCCAAAATTATAAGATCAGGGCGGTTACTGCGTATTTCGATTCGAAAAGAAAATCATTCGAATTTGTATGACTTTTAGATTGTGTTTCGAAAGAAATTTCTTTCGAATCGAAATACGCAGTAGCCTCCCAGTGTTAATAGAAAATTCTAATGCAATGAGAAACCGCAAAAATTGTATCATTAAGACGCCATTCATAAAAAACTAAGAAAGTGGCTGTTTTCTCTTTTTTGTTATTAAAAAGCAACAGCCAAATTGATAGACTGATAGATTTCTTAACCTATGAATAAATTTTCAGTATAAAATACATTCGAAACAGAAATTCTTTTCCAAAATTTGTTCAACTTCTAACTAAGAGTATTGAAGGATGAACAGATTTGTCTATTGGAAATTTTTCGAATTTTAAATATAAATACAGGGTGGGTCAAAAGAAACCAAGGGCTCTCCAAAAATTTGTCTTAAAAGTGCCATTGTGTCTCGGGCAGTATGGGCAGTGGCTCCGTCCTGCTGGAACCACATACCAGGTCTGTTTTCAAGAGCAGGACGTAAAAAATTTTCTATCATAAACCGATACCGCTCTCCATTTACGGTTACAGCACTTCCATCTTCATTCTCGAAGAAGTAGGGCCCAATGACATTTTCAGATGTGATCCCACACCATACTGTACACCTGATGGGGTGCAATTGGCGTTGATGAATGGCTCTTGGATTTTCAGAACCCCAGAACCTACAGTTCTGCTTATTAACAAAGCCATTCAAATGAAAATGAGCTTCATCACTCATAATCAAATTTTCAATAATGTCGGCGATATGCTCTTTGCGTTAAAATAATTGATCTCTGGTTTAAATAATACAATTCCAAGTGTTGTCTATATAATCTGAAAGAAAAAATAAAAAAAAGTTAATAAACAAAAAAGTTATTAAACTTTTACACCCCTTGGTTTCTTTTGGCCCACCCTGTATAAAAGTTACTTAAACAGGAGGGATAACAAAATAATACTAAATATTATTTGTTACTTTAAAAAATACTTAATGAAACACTTTTTATTGCCTTTCCGTATTATACAACATATACACCACCCTCATCTCTCATTGCAATAACTAGCTACAACTCAGCAAGTTATTTTTGGTACGATTTAAATTTTGTTTCCGTATTTCCACATTTATTCATTTGCTTTTTCCACTCATGTAGTGTTTACGTTTGAGTTTTAAATGAGAAAATCTCATGCGGCTTAATTGTGTTGCAAAATGTTGGATAGATTTGAATATTGTACTCTGTTTCTTCAATATTTTAACAAGGTCCATCGTAGTGCGAGCTCTTCTATGAGTATTAATATTTGAATATTTACATTTTCTGTTGTAATGTTTTAAACAGTTTTTGGTCTTTTCCGTGATTTTTTTTTATGCTTTTGGTTCACCATCAAAAGACGATGATTACAAAAACGTTATAATTTATTAAACAAATAGCTGTATTTTATTCTATCAGTAACCATAATTAACAAACGTTTTGTGTAGCTGTAAAAAATAGGGTGGTGAGCTTGAAGTAGCGTTCAATTAGAAATGGAGAGAGTATTTTTTGTAATGAATTTAGAATTGTAGTACAGAGTTTAGGTAACTGCAAATGTGAAATGTAATTTTTGAGAGAAAATTTAATCAATTATGTAACAAAATGTGTTGTGTTGTTTAAATATTGGTATTCAAGATTAAAGCAGACTGGCATTGCCATTTTTTTATTCTTAAGAAATTAAATATCATAGTAACTGATTGAATTATGAAATAGTTTTACGTCAGAGTCTGGCGTGTTTCCTTAAGCTGATGGTGGTCTTACTACTGAGTGAAAGCAATGAGTCTATGAACGACCTTGTTGCACATAACGACATAACAAGTAGCAATGGCAGAACAATAAGGAATTGGAAAATATACTCCTGACACGCTATTGGTGCCTTTGTTGAGAGTGCAATAGCATACCCGACTAAAACTCCCTTCTTGCGGTTTAGGTCCAAATCCTCAAGGCCCTCACCAATAACCTGTTACAGATATTTGGGGAAATCCCTGTGGGGCTAGCGATTCCCATAGTAATAGTTGTTTGGACACTGGTAGACCTCGAAGGTTCTTATCCTCAAGATTCTGGCCCCTGCTAGACTCTGGTGTACCCAATATTTTCCGGGAACATTGGCTTCCAAGTGTTAGAAGTCAACAAGGCAATAAAAAGAATAAATTATTAAAATTTAAAAATTATTTCCTGTCAGTTTATTTTCGAAGTAATTGAAAATACTTCCGTGCAGTGAGAACCTACCCTCCATACACCCGAAATTCTAGCAGGTAATCCAACGCAAGTAATTTTGCCCGGTAAACGGAGACTACAGAATAGGTTTAGCTCAACTGTACCTGCTTCATCTCTGTCTTCCATAAGAGAAGCGCCAGGAAAAATACCAATGTCATTCTTCTCACACCTATAGTGTATAACCACATATGAATAAGTTATTATGGGTCGCATCATCATTATGTAAATCTTCTATAATGATGTTACAGCCTTTTTCCACACACTCGTTTACATTGATACATGATCCTTTCTGCTTTCCATGTTTTGATTTCAGTGTAATCGTACCACGTGTTTCCTTATCCAGAGTAACGCCTAGGAAATTTACATTCCTTAATAGGCTGACTTCCGATCTGAAAATCATTAAGGATCCAACCCATATACCTTTGCTACTTCGATTAAAGAGCATAGCGTCTAACGTTTATGGTTAGCCCCTGCTTATTGTACCATGTCTTCGAGTTATGAGAGCCTATCCTTAAATAGTCTCGATGCAACTTCCACTGACCGTAATATCTCTTGAAATGATGGACTAAAGAAATTCGTTTTTTTTAAAGACCAGATCGAAGCAAACAAAGAGATAAAGTTAGACCCGGTAATATTTGAAAATAGTTTCCCATATAATATTTGTTATAGTTTTAAATTTTTAAGTTTTCTGGAGACCCATAGCTATGCTTTAGTAGGCTAAAATGTCCAACATTAGATTAGTTCAATCGCAGATCACAGAAACTCAGAGACCAAACAACAACATAAAGAGTTCTATTAGATTTGAGGAACTTATGTCTACTAGTCGGTACAGCACAGAAGTCGGAGAGAGACTGGAAAGAAGACTAAAATATTAAACATGACTGTATTTGCATAAAACCGGAAAGAGTGAGAAGCAGCTGGCCTGAAATCTTACCATCCTCACATAATCCATCGGTAAAAAAATTCATACAACAACGTCTCAAGCAAAGTTAAATATTAAATATTTACACAAAGTTTTTTTTGGGAATTTTAAAACACCAATTTAAAACTCAAATTAAATCATTTATCATGCTGCTGAGTTTTACAGAGTTTTGTTATCTTGGTATTTTAAATATACAGGAGAATGAACCTACCTACACACTCACAGTACGCAGTAAGTAAATGAATTTATTAATGCCCATTCAGAAAATTGTAACAATCTTAATCACTGCTTGTAGATGTATTTCATGAATACATTTCTTAATATATTTTTCATTTCTTTGCCGTGTTTTTTTTTATCATAATCATATTCTAAATAATGTGCCCTCAAATTAAGAACTAAACAAACACATTATTTCTAAATTCTCTTCTAGAAAATGTACAAGGAACTCGGTAGTGCAAATGTATTGGTTGAGAGAAAAATTATGATGACATTATTTACAATATTAATGTTCAACATGGGAGGACTGTTTAAATTATGATTGATTTAAGTTAAAATTTATATAAGGTATGATCTAAATAACAATATCTTTATAAAAGTTTAATTAACTGAACTAAACTTAATTTCTTTTGGTATATTACCAAATAGCATTGTCTCGAGCAATGCTGTAAGACTTTAGAAGGCTAGCAATGTGCTCAGATATAATAGATGCTGAATAACTGATTTAGTGCAGGTAATGGAAACTTCAAATATCATCTAGCCAAGATAAAAATCAAAGAAGATGATAAAGGGTGTTTTTTATAGAGGTATAGAACTTTATGTTGCAATAAAACAACGATGTATTATTCGATTAACATGAATTTTATTTATCCAAAAGATAATCTTGTGGCATTACATTTTAAATATGATTTCTGGCATATGACCGCCACGGCTGGCACGGATGTAGTCCAATCTGGACGTCCAATGTTTTTCCAACATTTGTGGCCGTATATCGGCAATAACGCGGCGAATGTTGTATTCCAAATGGTCAAGCGTTTGTGGCTTATCCGCATAGACCAATTACTTTACATAGCCCCACAGAAAGTAGCCTAGCGGAGTTAAATCACAAGCTCTTGGAGGACAATTCACAGGGTCAAAACGTGAAATTAGGCGGTCACCAAACGTGTCTATCAATAAATCTCTTGTGGCACGAGCTGTGTGACATGTTGCGCCGTCTTGTTGAAACCACATCTCCTGGACATCATGGTTATTCAATTCAGGAATGAAAAAGTTAGTAATCATGCCTCTATAGCGATCACCATTGGCTGTAACGTTCTGGCCACCATACAAAATACGGACCAATGATTCCATCAGCCCATAAACCGCACCAAACAGTCAGTTTTTCTGGATGTAACGGTGTTTCGACATACACTTGAGGATTACCTTCACTCCAAATGCGGCAGTTTTGTTTGTTGACGTAGCCATTCAACCAGAAGTGCGCTTCATCGCTAAACAAAATTCGCTTATGAAAATCGGGAACAACGGTAATCTCGTTTTGGGCCCATTCGACGAATCTACGATTTACTTGATAATCGTTTGGCTTCAATTCTTGCACGAGTTGGATTTTGTAAGCACGCAAACCAAGAGCCTTCCGCAAAATCTTCCATAAAGTGGATGGACACAGATCCAATTCCTGTGCTCGATGGCGGATGGACTCATGCTACGCTCTACAGTAGCTACGCTCTACAGCAGCAATAGCTTCTTCTGTACGCACCGTATGGCATCTGTGGGGATGGCAGTTATCAACAAGAGTAAACGTGGTTCGAAAATGTTCCATGGTTAATCGAATTAACTGCTCTGATGGACGATTTTGTCGACGATAAAATGGACGTAGTGCGCGATACCTTTTCCGCACAGAACCATTATTTTCGAAATAAAATTGCACGATTTGCAAGAGTTGTTCAGGCGTGAGTCTATTCATGATGAATTGCCAAACCAAACTGAGAATAAATCACTTGACAGCTGTTAAATCGGTCGCCATCTGGAAAAGTAATGCCAACTTAAAGTTCTATAACTCTATAAAAAACACCCTTCAATCAATTAACCTGTAGAACACCATTTAAATAAATCCACTACTATTTATACGAAAACAGGTAATATTATCTTCCCAGTACTATTTTAAACGCAGTTTGAAAATGAGATCTTTACATCGAAAGCGCTCGCCAAACATACCAAAACAACAGCCAGTGACAACGGTACTCACCGAAAGATATGACAACAGTATTATAGGTTTTATTTTGCCTTATGTTTCCTAACTTCAATACTATATCTATCAAATAGACTAAAGACTATTCTTATATATTTTATTTTACGATATTATTAGATTAAATTAAGCGTTATGGCATTCTTTAAGAATTCGCATTTTCCCCTCACAAATATATGTCCAGAGGACTCTTAAATAAAACATTTATTTAGGGCCAAAATCATGTTCTTAACAAACTAAACTCCATAAACGGACAAACACTTTAAAAGCATAAATTTTATTATAAATACTTCTCACCAAGAATAAAATTGTTGAATAAGAGAAAAGCACCCACAGGCTCTCGCTTCCATTTTTGGGTCATCAATTTTATCATTCCTCTTATATCAGTGTACTCGTCCATAATCATATTCTTGATATAAAACATCTCTAAATAGAAGCCTGTATTTGTTTGTGCGCCTTAGTTTATTGTATTAAAAACGCTATTTCTTCCACTAATTTTTATTTCTAATTTATTATGCCACTTTGTCATGGTGTTCTTGTCACAATGGCAATACCACTGCAAACAACTAAACAGTATATTTATATGAATGTAACTGTCAGGACAACGATGAATGCCACTGAAGTGTATGCCAGCATAATATGATTGCAGGAGGAGATATTAAAAATACGCAGTGTACGTAGGAAGTTGGCGTATATTGTAAAGAAGTAGGCCAGTGTCAAAGGCGGCATTCCATTTAAATGAAAATGACCTTTTATAAATTTAATATTTCGTTGGTTTATTATATAATGATTTCTAAGAGATTGACAAGGAGAGAGACAGACGCAGCGAGGAATTGTAACAACTATTACTTCAACAAAAGCAAATAAAGGAGCAATAGTTCCTATATCTGGAAAAATATATCTGCAAATAATAAAAAAAGTAGGTTGCAGGAGAGCAATCTATTCGATTATTAGACAGTTCCAGGAGAGCCAAATATCGAAATGAGTATTTCAAATAAATAATTAAAATTTATTTTAGAAATTATTCAAGATTTCTATTAATAATAACAATTTACACCTTTTACACCTAAAGGACACCCATTTATTTTTGAAATTGATTAATTTTAAATTGTCCTTTCAAATACAAGAAATTGTTCAGAATTGACTTTAGTAACAAAAGAAAAAAAAAAAAAAAACAGACAAATTAATATTATCAATGTTGGGGAAATATAGAAGCAGACCACGTCCCTAATGGTTGCTTTTTCGGACCCCTTCCGGTCATAATGATTATAAGTATACGCAGCCCACTTATAATTTGCGTCAACCTTACTTTCATTTCGTCACGTTTTACTACCAGCGTTTACTCTTCATTAATTGACGTGCCTGTACTCTTGAATTTAAAGATTTAAGACTGTCGACTGGTAATTGTCGACCTTCTTTATCATCAAGAAGTAATTTACGGCAACCTTACTTTCATTGAGTCACGTACCTTTACTGTTGACTTTAGTGATTTTAGACTGTCGACTGGTAACTATCGACTTTCTTTATCATCACTGAGTAATTAACGGCAACCATACTTTTATTGAGTCACGTGCCTTTACTCTTGACTTTAGTGATTTTAGACTGTCGACTGGTAACCTTATTTATCACCACGGAGTCTAGTAATTGCTAGCATTTGTCCAAATTGCTTATTCTAGCCATTTGCGCTACCGTCTCAACCTCTTCCAGGCGCACTCCGCAAGTATCATCTTCGTCGTTATTCATCTTGGCTAAATGATACTTGAAGTTTCCATGGCGTGTCATTAGTGAAGTTATCCAGCTTTTATATCTGAACACCTTACTGTTCTTCCTGCCAAGGGGCTCTTTGAGCACCATTCGAGCCTGCCTAGATGTACTGGCCTCCTCAGCTTCTTCAGGTTTTATAATTTCATCCATTGTATAAACTTTTCTCGCATTATGACAAAACTCAATGCTATTCGGGGTTCTGGCACAGAGAAATAAATTCACAGCAGATCCCCATTTTGCTAGTTGGTCTACTGCTTAATTCCCAGCTGTGCCTATTTCTCCTTAACCCAAATCAGCGTTACCTCATTAAGCGAGTATAACCTGTTAGGTTTTAAAACACATTCCAGCACTAGATTAGAGTACAGGTTCACTTGCTTCTTGCGTTTTATAACCGAGTGGTTGTCAAGTGTAATGAGAACCTTTCTGCAATGGTGATCCAGCAGGTGATCCAATGAATGTCGCAACCCAAGAAATGTTGCCTGATAAAGGGAGACGTACACCCCCAAAATACCTACAGATGAATTGAGAACCTGCCATCTAATTTTGCAGTTGGAGAAAAATCAAAAAGTATACTCAAGATATCAGACTTGGGAGATATCGATTACAGTTTGTAATTAATTACACATGCAATTACTTAATTACATGTAATCGTCATTGGAAATTTTTTATTGGAATTACATTCAAATTTTGTGATTATAATTGAAATGTAATTGAATCGCCCCATGTCTGCAAGATATAATAAAAAATAATAATCTCTTTTCTTCTAACCCTCTCCATATGCCACCTCTGTCGCACGAGACTTATTAAAATCGTAGCAAAAAACAGACTGCTACGAATAACCAGAATATAAAACAAACGCCCATCATGGCATTGTGTTCAATATAACAAGTATCTAATACAGCGACAGTTGTTTTTGTAAATAATTTACTAAGTTGAATGTAAGTATGTATGTGTGCGTACTTATCTACTATGTAACCATTTTATTTATAATCTATTTATTAAACCAACACACAATAGCAGCTTGTCAATAGAAATGGTACTCCCATAGAATAAAAAGAAAAGAAAAAAATAATGAAGAATGGAAAAAAACACTTAACACACGATACATGAAGAATTCTAACTCAGGTCATGTTGAGTTTTGTGGGTGGACACCATGTCAGGGGTGTTGATTTTAAAAAGCAAAAAAAATATATTTTTTTTTTATAAAACTACAATTGTGTTGGCCTTGTTGTTGTTATTGCCATTGTCATTTGTTGTATGGTGCATAGGACTTGTGTATGTAGTAAATGTTTTATTCGCCTCGTTGCTGTGATAAGTGGGTCATGTCATACCTAGTTGTTCTGGCTTGTATATCCAGTCCATCTAGGAGTGTATAAAATACATGAAAGGTCCTTGTTTCTTTTTTATATTATTGTATTTCTGTTTTTTTTTAACTTGGCATTCATACACACACTTACATGTATTTCTACTGTCATGAAGTTTTGTTTTGATGACATTTTTGTTTTCTTTGTTTTTGTTGTGACGGCTACTACGTTGTTGCTGTTCCTATGTGTTTTTTTGTTTTTTATCATCATAGACTCCTGAAGTGTTGCTAAGTGTTTTATTTGTGTAACAATAACAACAATAATTAACAAAGTGTCATTCATAATTAATATTATTAATGAGAGGAATAACAAAAATTGTTATTTATAAAATAACTAGTTATCCCCGGTGCGCTTCGCTACACCCATCTACAAAAAATACAATAAACACTTGGAAGAAAACGAGAAAATACACGATATTCTCAAGTCAAAAATGTTCCCATCCAACTTGTTTTTGGTAGACTATACGTATGAACACAATCACAATTTTTTACTGTCAATGGGATGTCCACTCCCAGTATTTTTATCCAGTCTGTATTTTGCTAGATTATGGTCATTAGTATGGGGGTTACCTGTGCAAAGCTTTAAGACTATACCTAATGTAGTTCTCTAGGTACGCGATAATAATTTTTCACTTTGTATAGGAGGTACCACACCCTCCATTCAAATTCTCTACACAATGTGTCTTAATATGGGGGTTAATGGTACAAAATTTCAAGGGGCTACCTATTGCAGTTCCCTAGATACAGGAAAATAATTTTTTACTTTGTATGGGGGGTACCACGCTAACTGTCCCAATTCGGCCTATGTTTTTCTAGACCATACCTATTATAGTCTCTATATACACAATAATAATTTTTCACTTTGTATATGAGGTACCACGCCTACTGTCCCAATTCATTCTGTATGGCAGACTTTGCGCCTTAGCACAACGGCTACTCTTACAAAGTTTCAAGGCGCTATTTATTGCAGTTCGCCAGGAACACGATAATAATTTTTCACTTTGTATGCGCGGTACCACGCCAACTATTCCGGCTATAACTCATGAACCAATACACATACAGAGACCTTGGTATTGACGTCAGCTTTCATATAAACTTTTCAGAAACAAAATCGGTTCATGCATTCCAGAGAACATCAATTACTAACACAATGCAACTTATTTTTATATATACAGATGTAAAAAAGCAAGGAACAATTAAAAAGGGAACATTGTTGATAATCTCAAACTCTCAGCACATCATCCACGCAATTGTCCTTTAAGTTTTGAATAATAAATAATTAAGTGCGAGTATTAGTCAATCAACATGTTCTTGCAAAATCGTAAAATTAGCAATAAACGGAGAGTTTTCAAAGAAGGAAAAATAAGAAAATAAGTCGTTACATTTATTTAGCAATCATATGATTGCGACCATTTTGTTTTGTTAAATATTAATTTTGTGCCATCAATCAAACACATAGTGAGTTTCAAGATATGTTTTTTAAATTCTATAGATGATTTTTTAAGCTCGCCACAGCTCATTGAAGCCGGAGTTCCCCAAGGTAGTATTTTGGGTCCAATTTTATATAATAAGATATGCCAATTAGCACCCTAGTCCACACATCAACATTTCCAGATGACACAGCTTTTTTAAGTATTCATGAAAGCGCCCATGTAGCGCACAACTTTCACAAGACCACATTCCACTCAATTGGAAAAGTGGTTGAAAAAATGAGAATAAAGGTGAAAAATGCACTCATATAACTTTCGCACTGCTTATTCGCTTAAATAACCAAATAATACCGCAGATTTCAGACGTTAAATACATCTTGACCTTCGCCTTACTTGGAAATGCCATAGACATAGATTTCAAGTTAACACAAATGAAATAAAAAGCAGTAAGCCAGAATTTCTGGCTTATTGGCAGAAATTCCACTCTAAGCTTATATTGTAAACATCTACTGTCCACGTCGATCCTCAAACCAAATTGATGTTATGTAATTCAATTACACAGTGCAACACGGAAAAAATTATCATTTACTCAAGCTCATATTTTGCAAACCGTTTGAAATTTTGATATACTCTCTGAGGCAAAGTTGTAGCTCTTGTCATATAAAATCTTGTAAACATATAAAATCAAAAAAACCTCATCTTCAAGGTCAAAATCGCAAAAAACTTTAAAAAATTAATTTTTTTACCTTTTTTCCCTTGTTCAGTTCCATAGGTAGAAAACCGTTCAAAATTCAAGAAAACAATCAACTACAAAAATGAACCTAAGATCTCAATAAACAACTTTCTGGAAAATATGAACTTCCTAGGAATGATTCTTAATACCGTTTAGGTAGCGCTTAGGTAGCCGCAAAAGTGAAAAATTTCCCGAAAATTTTTTAACAATTTTTGTTCTTTATGATAAGAGCTACAACTTTGCCTCAGAGAGTATATCAAAATTTCAAACGGTTTGCAAAATATGAGCTTGAGTAAATGATCATTTTTTTGCAAAAATTACAGCGAGGCCCCACATCTTTGAGGGCCCATAAAAAAAACCTGGAGGACTTTGGGCAAAACTGGGAGACAGGGATCTTTTTTTTTTTGGTCTTTTATGACGTAGTGGTGTCCGTATATGGTTATTTTGCAATGACTTAAAAAACTACACAGTGTGTTATGGGGCACTTCCTCAGCTGGCAAAGTAAATAGAAAAAATTCAAAGGCGCCAAAATAAGATTCTACGTTACTATTACTATTGCTCCCTGGTATATAAAAAATTCGAACATCCACAAAGACCTAAGACATGCCATCCGTCAAAGCAGTAATAGCGAAACATGCAGTAACGTATCTAAAGAAGCTTGAATCACATCCAAATCCTTTGGCGCGTGACGTACTAAGTGAACCTGATTACATTCGACTAAAAAGAAGAGACACTGCTTTTCTTGGCCATACATCAGAGAGATGACCCGCAAATGATTGCAACAACTGTGAAACGAACATTATTTATGGCTGGACTTAAAAGTATATTTTTAATTTTACACTTAAGATATGAGTAACTATTGTTAGTTCAAAAATATTGAAGACACAATAAATATAAATTGACTACATACTAGTGTATCAACTCGATCAATCATCGCTTGATTAATCGCAAAATTTTAAGTCAATTAATTGTTCGAGTAAGAAAAATTGCTAATTGCGATTAAAAAATAACTCGAACCCCCAGACTCTTTGACTAGCGTACTACCTGCTAGCCTACTGAAGTACTTAATTTAAATATTATATTATTAAAAAACTATCAAATCAGTTCATATTATTTAATCACAATATTTTTTTGCGTTCTGTAGTGCGACTATTCAATTTTAACAATTCTTGACTCGTTAAAAAAATTTAACAACAAATCGAAAGACTTTGCTATTCAGAAATGCTTTCTAATAACATTTGATGTTGCTATAAATCAGCTGTTTTTCGTAACAAGTCGAGTATTGTTAATTTAACTGCAACTATTTTTGTGTCGTTTACTTTATCAAAATATCAAAAGATATAGTCGGCCATTAGATGTATAAAGTAAAATGTAAAATATTCTAACCCGATATTTATAAAAAATAAAAAAATATTTGTAATCTATTTTAGAACTAATTTTTCATATAAAAGTTATATTAAAATACATTTCAAATAAGTTTTATTTTTTATAAATATGGGGGTAAATAATTAATATTTATAATTAAAAAAGCCGATTAGTGGATACTCTACTACATACACAGAAAATTATATTTTCACCAATTAAAGTTTTTAATTGGTATACATATGAAATTTGAAGTCAAGAATAAATTAAATTACAAATTAGACAGCTACGTGTGTCATCAGCACTCTTCGTATCTATCTACTTTGGGTAGTTTTAAGCATCATCTATTTAACCAACCAAAATCAGTTAAAGGAATACGAGAAAAATCGCATTCAATCATCAATCGTTTGTTAGTGAGAACGAAGTCTACCTAAAGCTTCCCTCTTGTTGAATATTTTTACTTTAATATTTACTATCTTATATTTGTTGTTTATTTTTAATTGGTTCCAAATTAAAATTTAATTAAATAACTAATTGGGTCAATTAGTTGTTTAATTATGATTTTATTTTTGTTTTATATTCAAATATATATTTAAAATATATATAATTGAAATTTAATTTAAAACTAACTAACTGAAAAAAAAACTGTAACCGGCAATTTGAAACCTACAAACCAAAGGATCTTAAATTAACTACATAGACTGCTTGGTAAAAGAGAGCATGAAATTTATTATTGGGCGAAATAAAAAAAGTGAATTTTCATCTGCCAAATGCTATAATGATAAGATTTCAGTATGAGCATTTATGTCAAAAAATATATTATACCTATACTCAAATTTGGGAAAATGAAGATTTATGTCCTTATTAAAAAAAAAAAAAAAAAAAATAAAGGCTACTTGAAGTGTACTTTAAAACAAAATTTTCATACAAAATTTGAAATAAAGTAGACCTGAAGTAGACTTTATTTTTTTGGATAAGGGGAATAATCTCTACAACAGAAAAAAATCAGAAAGACATCTAAAGTTTATATTGGAATTCCTACTTTACAGAAGGCCTAACTAAGTCAAGTTAGAACATATTCGAATAAAATGTAAAGATGCAAAAACTTTTTAGAAATATGAAGAATCCACCTAAAAAATCCTAAAATCCTAAAATCCTAATAAGATCATAATCTGAAATAATTCGCGGTATGCCATGAAAATTAAGTTGATACATTGAGTTTATTTTTAGCATAGTAAACATAATACACTTACTGTATATTTTAATAGTGGTATAAGTCAGTCTGTTTTCAAAGATTGACAAAATAATTATTAGTAATTTTGTCATGTCTTCAGATAGCGGTTCAGGTATGATCAAGCAGGCAATCTTATTAATGTAGCAATGCACTATTTATAGTTAATTGTAGACATTATACGGCGAAGAAGTATAAGTTATGTTCTCAAGAAATGGAAACGAATAAGATTAATTTAGGTACCTATTACGGTTTACAACTCAACTCTATTTCAGTTGAAATTTTACAATTTGGTATTATCAATTACAACTCAACTTGTCAAAAATTTTTAAGTTGAATTTAAATTTTGTTATAACTCTGTTGTAGTTTCGCCGTTTACAATCCTGTGTTAGTTCGGTTAACAAAAGTTTAAAAAAATTACAACTCATCAGTAGCAGTTGTTTCAAATTACAACTCAAAAGTAGCAGTTGTCTTTCAAGTTGTCTTTTAGACAACTCAACTGAGTTGAGTTGTAAACCGTAATAGGGGCAATAGTCTTTCGAAGAATCAGTTCTTACTTAAAAAAGAGAAATCCAAACCACATTCCATTGTATTTTTGATAAAACACCGAAACACAGCCTCCATTGCGTCGATGCTGTAGTGAACCAAGAGTGTCACTTCTTCACCCTCTCCTGTACGCGATCAAGTTAATCTCTTAACTAATTATGGCTTTAGGACTTCTTAACTTAGTTACCATATTGCATGTCACCGTACAGATGTGTACTAATAAAATCCCCTTTTTAGACTATCACTTTTATAAAAAGCATATTCTGATAAAGAACTTAAGCCTGACTTTAAATTAATTCTGTTTTATTATCTCTAATAACATTTTCGTTACTTAAGTATTCAATTGTAAAAATAAAAATAAAAATATGAATATTTTTCTGTTGTCTCTTTTAACATATAAACTAGTAAATTATGCAAAATATTCCATTTAAACTCCATAACACCTGGAATAAAAATCTTCGTTTGCTTACAAGAAAAAAAAGTTAAGTTTATTTGGGGAATATACAGGATTTACTTTGCCCTCAAAAATATATACACACACAAACATATAAACATCTACCCACAAACCCATACAGCTATATTTATCAAACTTAATATGGAATTTATATCTTGGCAAAAATAAAACAAACGAAACCCTCACAAAATAAAAGCACAATTCAACACCTAACAGTCTCAAATATGACGAAAATTGAATTTTTATGTTTTACATAAAACAATTCTTATGCAAATTATTAATCCATCTTTGAGCAAGAAGACGTAGATACATAAATGCCAAATAAAAAGATATTCTACAAAAAAAGAAAATAATGGTGAACTAAAATAAGAGTTTTTTCGGTTTTTCCAAAGCAATCGTTTCAAATAGCAGGAATGAGTACTCAATTTACACGCATGCCTTAAATTCTTTATGACCAAAAAACTGACAATTTTTCTAGTTGTAGTCGAAGAAAAAAAGCTATAAAATTGAATATAAAAAAATTATTAAAAGGTGTGAATAGCTAACATAACTTGGGGTAATATAAACACCAAAAAAAAGGAATAAGTGCTAGACAATAGAGTGGAATGGCCTTAGGTAAGGGTAGGAAAATAATAAATAAACGTTTAAGTAAATGAGGCAAAAAAATATTTAAAGAAAATAAAAATTGAAAATAAAATATTTAAATTGTTTTAACAATGGTAATTGTACATTGTACATGGACGGTAAAAATTTATTAAAAAAAATTATTTAATTTAATAAATTTTTTTTACGATATTAAACCCTTTTTATATTGGAAAGAAAAACTGAAAACAATTGAGGAAGTTTGTAGTCTATTTATTTATATATAAAAAGCTTCTAAAATGTATATAAATATATATATATATATATAATATATATATATATATATATATATATATATATATATATATATATATATATATATATATATATATATATATATATATATATATATGTATATATATATATATATATATATATATATATATATATATATATATATATATATATATATATATATATATATATATATATATATATATATATATATATATATATATATATTATTTTTTATTATTATATATATTATTTTTGAAACGAGGCTTTTAGAACATATAGGCTTTAGTCAAAATTGCGATGTCAAATACGTCTAATTAAAGGGCTTCCATCTTCTACAAGGTCGATCAATTTTACACAAACTTCAGTTGAAACGTACGTACATATTACTAGCTTACACAAAGATATAAAATGTTTATACCCAGTATAAAATAGGATCATCCAAAGAGTAATCTTGGAGCGCTACTTTGCGAGTAATGGATTACTCCATAAAACTCCGGACCTTATTGGATTTTTAACACAGCATGTCCGCAGACACGAGTACTCCTTTTAAGCTCCTTATGGAGTACTCCCTTTGATCTTGAAAATGACGATAGTGAGAGTAACCGTTTTTGTCTCCTAAAATAGCACAAAGGGAATAATCGTTTTTGTCTCCTAAAAGAGCATAAAGGGAGTAAACATTCATATAAAACACAAATTTAGAAACTAAATTTTGACATATTTTTACAATTTGTTACTATACCCGTACCTTTTCGCTTTTTTTAATAACACGTCTTTCACTTTTTAAAACTAAACTGACTAAATAGAAAAACAAAACGAAAACATCAACATTTGACAGTTGTGTCAAAGAAAAAAAAAAAAACAAACACAAAAAAAAACAAATACATCCATTTGGAGTATTAAGCGAGGCATAAACTACAAAACAAAAAAAAAATTCGATAGCTCGCTTATTACTCCAAATGGATGAACTAGACATTACTCCTTTATTGCTCGATTATGGATTTATCCATATATTTTTTACTGGGTATATTCCCTAAGAAATTTTTTATCTATTAAAAACAAGATAAAAAATTCTATTAAGAAAAGATTGACGCCCATTTTTAGGCTAAAATACACAAAATTTCAAAAATCTTGGAATTTTTTAGTTGAAAATAGTTTAGTTTTAATAATGAACTTTTTACACAATATTTGATATTTAAAAAAAAAATAATAATAAAAAAATTTGCTCAAAATTGCCAATAATATTTTGAAAAAAAAAAACTGGACCAGATAAGGGAAAATTAAAATTTTTTATCTTAAAACACAATTTACGATTAAACACCATTTTATATGTATTAACCAGACTTTTAAAATCATGTATAATTTTTAAAAATTTAACAAAAATTTAATTAATAATTTGCAGAGCGAGGTACCCAAATTTGAGACCACATACCGCCACCCCTGGTAAGTGAATCGTGCCCACTGTCAAAACTTAAGCTGAGATACTTCTCCGATATGCCCATGTCAAATTTCGAATCAACCAGCCTAGCCCTTTACAAATGGCTGAGTTATTTCCAAACTATTTTGATTCTGCCTCCCAGTGCACTGCTTACGTTAACTGTTATCGATTACTAGACTACTGTGGTAAGTTGGACGAGCTGTGACACCCATTGAAAACAGATATTCTCTTTAATGTCAACGAGTGACTTACTGAGATCAGCTGTAATCGTACGTACAAGCACAAATGACGCCAAATGTGCTGGTCATAAAAAAGGTCGACATACCACAAATAGTCGATCAAATCCATTAATATATCATTATCGCAGAATGATAATGCATGAGGTGACTGAGGCTGTTGTTTTCTTTATTATATCTTTAAATGTAATTGAACTAAGAATAAGTGTTCACATCTTAAATGGAAATTATACCCAAATTAGTCCAGCCAGTGCTAGGAAAAATCTTCATATTGGACTCATTGAAAACTCATAATACATTTCTGCTTCTTAGACGAATGTAACCACAGTCGGGCTAGCAGGATGTGTTTCGAGCTTATGTTGGCGAGTTTTTGCACTGTTTTATAACTGTGAACGATACATAGATCCACCACAACACAGCAGAGACCAAAGCACAATCAAACCAGTTTGCTTCTTTCGATCAACGTCCAACAAAGAAGTAAGATTTTTATAGGGGCAGTTTTTGGATGTATTTGGTGTTATTCACATCAATTACCTTTGAAAGACTAATATAATTATCGGATTATATTATGCAAAGTTCTTAGGCACGCTTATTGTTGATTAGAAGTAAAAATTACCCCATCTGGAATCTAGCGAAAAAATGTTTTTCCACCAAAAGAAAATACGGGTGGGTACACATGCGTATAGGCTCCTTGCCAAAAAGTGCATAAACTGCTTTTGCTTTTTAGTTCATTACAATGAGCGATCTTTTTAGTTCAGATCACTGTACTGAACTAGGACGGTGTTTGAGTTCTTTCGGCTTATTTGCTTTAGTAGGCCGGCTATAGTTGCCATAGTAACACACCTTGAATTTTAAGACGCTACCCTATTATGGTACGAAAATAATACCGTGTAAAAACAATTATTAGGATTATTTTTTAATCTTATTTATTTAGCGAACACAGTTTTAAATGCTCTGAGTAATTTCAGAGATACAAAGAGCCTGCCTAATACGGTGTAAAAATTAAGGTCACGTTCAATAAAATCACGTTTCTATCGGAACCCGACCGTGGTTACATTCATCTAAGAAGCAGAAATGTATTATCCCTTCTATGATTACAGCTGATCTCAGTAAGCCACTCTTCAATTAATGATGCAAAGTCCCAATAATATATATCAAACCCTTATTTGGTGAGGATTCTTTGACGAGAAAACTAATTTTCGTTGACATTAAAGAGAATATCTGTTTTCAATGAGTGTCACAGCTCGGCCAACTTACTACAGTAGTCAGTAATCGATAACAGTTAACGTGAGCAGTGAACTGGGAGGCAGAATCAAAATAGTTTGGAAATAACTCAGCCATTTGTAAACGGCTAGGATTGTTGATCCGAAATTTGGCATAGGCATATCAGAGGAGTTTCTCAGCTTAAGTTTTGACAGTGGGCACCATTCACTTACCAGGGGTGGCGGTATGTGATCTCAAATTTGGCTACCTCGCCCTGCAAATTATTACTTAAATTTTTGTATAATTTTTTAAAATTATACATGATCTTAAAAGTCTGGTTAATACATATAATGTGGTGTTTAATCGTAACTTATGTCTTAAGATTAAAATTTTTAATTTTCCATATTTTTTTTTTTTTTCAAAATATTATAAGCAATTTTTATTAAAACTAAACTATTTTCAACTTAACAATTGCAAATTTTTGATTTTTTTTTTGTATTTTAGCCTAAAAATGGGCGTCAATCTTTTCTTAATAGAATTTTTTATCTTTTTTTAATAGATAAAAAATTTCTTAGGGAATATATAAACATTTTATATCTTTGTGTGAGCTAACAATATGTACGTACGTTTCAACCAAAGTTTGTGTAAAATTGATCGACCTTGTAGAAGATGGAAACCTTTAATTTGACGTATTTTACATCGAAATTTTGACTTAAGCCTATATGTTCTAAAATCCCAAAGCTGGGATCAGAAAAAATAGGTAGCCTCGTTTAAAAAAAAAAAATATATATATATATATATAATATATGATTATAAATTTCATTCTATGTTATATATATATATATATATATATATATATATATATATATATATATATATATATATATATATATATATATATATATATATATATATATATATATATATATATATATATATATTAGGAGCTGTTTATATATAAATAAATAGACTACAAACTTACTCAATTATTTTCAGTTTTTCTTTCCAATATAAAAAGGATTTAATATCGTAAAAAAAATTTATTAAATTAAATAATTTTTTTTTAATAAAAATTACCATTGCAAAAACAATTAAAATATTTGATATATATATATATATATATATATATATATATATAAACTGGCCATGTCATTTCCCATACATCGTGTTACTTGGATATTGTACTTTATCAAAAAATTATGTTGATTGGAACAGCGGGCGTGGTACCTCACAGAGTTATTACTTATGTACCTAGAGAGAGAGAGAGAGAAATAATAGGTGGAGTGATGAAATTGTGTAGTCTGAAAACTACGTGTGTCTTTTTGATTTAAGGCTGGATAGTTTTATTATAAAATTTTAACCGCAAAAAGGGCTGCTCCAAATGAAAATATATAAATTTGAATATTTGTAGGAGTATTTGGCCTTAGGAAAGTTTAAGATTTTACGAAAGGAAATGAAGGAAAATGTTCCCTGCACAATGTTCTGTTCGCATACAACGATGGATCAAAATATAAATACGCAGACTTCTGATTTTCTGAATTATTTTACCACAAATTAGAATATAATTTAACATCTTTAATTCTTTCTATGATAACAATATTAGAAACACTTCCTTCCTTTGACTAAATCTACACAATATGTAATATTTCTATTTAAATATTTCATATTTTTAGAAAAAAAAACTCGATTTAAATTAAAAGTTGTCTCTGAATCATAAAAATTAAACTTTTTAAATATCCTGACATTTCAACTGAAATGTATGATGGTATGTGTGTTGCATGTATAAAAGTTTTCACCAGTAGTTGTGTAAAACAGAATGTATTTAGTATTTAAATCCAACTGCGATGTTTAATGCAACAGGCGGGGGACAATGGCAAACTTTGTTTAAAACAATGATTTAAACTAGAGAAAAAAGGCAAAAAATTAAAAAAGTGAATAAAAACTTACGGATTAATTTGTGAGGATTGGTTTTCCATGTTGTTGTTGTTGTTGCTGCTGCTGTTATTGTTACTGTTGCTATTGGTATTGTTGGCTAATGAAGTTGCTGTTGTTGGCAAAGTTAATAATCCACTTGATGCTGTTGTGGCCAAAGTATTAGCTGCACTTTTTGTAGTTGTTGCTTTTGTTTCTGCCAGTTCAGCTGATGTTGCTGTTGTTGCAGCAACCGTGGAATTTAGTTGGTTTTGTAAAAGTGTTTGGAAAAATGTTGTAGTAGATTTTGTTGATAGCAGCGAGGAGGTGTTGGTGGCAAGCGAATTTTTCGAATTTGGACGCAAATAAGGATGAAAAGTGTTGGATGTTGTTACATTGATGGCGGATTCTATATATTTGGCTTGATATTGTTGCAGGTGGTGTCTGTTATTTAAATTATTACCGCAGTTGTTATTAACTATATGATTATTATTATTATTGTTGTTGTTGCTGTTACTGGTATTATTATAAACACTAAGTCCATTGGCATGTAGAGCCACAGATGCTGCTACTATATCCACTCCGGCAATGTTAGCAACAGGTGTTGCGGCAGGCGCTAACAATGTCGTTGATGTTGCTAAAGTTGTTAGTAGTGGATTTGTTGTTGTTGCTGCAGCTAGATTATTTGTGCTGTTATTGTGGTTATCCATACTATTATTTGAAGCATCAGTGCGCAATTTTAAGGATTGCAACATTTTTAGTTTTATGTAATTTTGTTGTATGCTCAGACTTGTTTTGAATTTGTTGAAAAAGAAAAAGTTTAGATGTTGTTTTTTTTTCAAAAAATATTATGTATTTTTTGTTGTTATTTATTTTTGATTTAACTTTTCTTTATTTGCTAACTTTCTGAATAGATTTGTGGATTTTTTATCACAGTGTAAACTAAATGTTTATTTTTTTAAAAGCACTTCAAATTGTTCTTTAAATTTAATATTCACTGGTGGTATTTTCTTACCTGAAATTAGGTAAATAAATTTGTAATTTTCTTTGTCTGAAAAAAGAGAATTTATGTTATATTATTGTCATAAAAGAAGAGAGAAGGTTTTGTATAAAATAACAGATCATCCTAAATCATCCTTTTAAGCCTTGTCTATCTGCTTAAGATTCTCATGTAACAACAAAATTTATGAAGCAAACCCAAATAGCTTCAACGATCTGCCATTAGAAAATGTGATTTTGAAAACCAGTGCTTTTTTTTTTGTTATTTTCAGGTCTATTTTTAGGTTTATCTAGCGTTTTCATCTCTATTTTATTAACCGACTTCAAAAAAGAAGGAGGTTATCTATTCGTCTGAATGTTGCTTTTTTTTTTATGTATGTAACCGCAGAACTCAGCCATTTCTGAACCGATTTTAAAATTTTTTGCTTTATTTGAAAGGTTATGCTTCAAGGTTGGTCCCATTTTAAAAACAGTTCATTATATTAAAAATTAAAGGGTGTCCCCATACAACATACATGTTTTTTACGTGTATTAAGAACCTTAAAGGGCAGCAAATTAAAATTTTAAAAAATTGCGTGCCTCTGTAGCTCCCAACAGCAGAAATTAATAAAAAAATAAATTTAAAATTTAAAGGGTGTCCCCATAGGTGACATAATATGACCTATTTGGGTCTATCTTTTGAACCGTTATAGACTAAACCTTGAAAATTTGACAGAATGTCGATTACTATGACCGTTATAATAAAATGTATAAATACTCAAAATTTTAAATTAAAGGGTGCTCCAATAGTTCATTTCATTTGATGTATATGGCCATACTTTTGAATAGTTTTTCACAGACCGCTGAAATTTACAAAGAACCTGTAGTGCTAAGTCAGCTATAACAAAAAGTATAAAATTTTGAATTTGGAACTTAAAGGGTGTCCCAATAGTTAATGTAATTATATGTATGTGGCCAAACTTTTGAACTGTTAGAGACAGACAGCTGAAATTTACAAGGAACCTGTATTGCAAAGTCCACTATAGCAAGTATACACTTTGAAGTTAGAAATTAAAGGGTGTCCCCATAAATTACGTAATTTGATCTATATGACCCTATCTTTTGAACCGTTAAACACAAACACTTGAAAATTAGGCAGAATGTCCACTACTTTCTCTGGTATGATAACAAATATATATATTTGGAATTATAGTGTAAAGGGTGTCCCAATAGTTCATGTAATTTGATATATATGGTTAAACTTTTTAACCGTTATAGACAGGTAGTTGAAATTTACAAAGAATCTTTGTGACCAAGTCCTCTATAACAACAGGTCTTTAATTTAACATTGTAAATTAAAGGGTGTCCGAATAGGTGATGTTATTTGATCTGTGTGCCCCTATCTTTGAAACCGTTATAGACAGAGGCTTGAATGGTGTCCCCATACAAGACGGATGCTGGTGAAAATAACTTAACTTTTAAACAGTAATAGGGAGAGGCTTGACATTCAATAGTGTTTACTTTTTCCCTCTAATTTTGGCGCATCTTTTATTTGGTTTAAATCTAATTCTTACAGATTACTTCTTACATTTTTAGTTTAGAATTGGTGCCCTTCTATTTGTTTTGAAGTCGGTTTTTTTTTGCAAGAATTATAGTTCCATTTATTGGGTTTTATTTAACAAGAAAAGAAAACATGATCAATAATGTTACAACAGAACAAATTCAAGCTCTAATTCATTTGTATGTTATTGAAGAGTAAAATCTAGGCACTAGATAACCATATGCTTAGTTCTTTAGTGAGCTGATTTAGGTTTGGCTGTAAGAAGAAAAGAAATATACATTTTGTTTTTATGCTTCCAGGGGCATATAACAAGAAATTGTGCCTCTACTTTCCTTAATAAAAATGAATGCTAAACTAAAGCTTAAGTTCGTTTATTCTATAAACACCACCAACGGTTGATAGATGCGAAGAATGCTGAAGACGTATGTAGCGATTAATTACATTCTGCTAATGTTTAATTAAAATTTGCCCATTTTTCTTTAAAATTAATCACCTTGAAGTACCTGTAATACATTTTGTACCCTGTAAAACTTTTCGTTCCCTACAACATTCTAAAAATGTAAAAGGTGTTTAAAATATTTTAACAACAATGTAATTCCACAAAGTAAAAATACAAATCAAATAAAAATGTTATTCAATTGGCGCCATCTCCTGCGCAATTTTGTTCAAAATATCCCACTTTTAAAAATAAAAGTTAGGCAACCATGTATTAAATATCCCAGTTTTAAACCGAAAATTTCAGTACCTTTAAACCGGAAATTTCGTACTTTCATTGCTTTTTCTCCACTTTCCCTTGGAAATAAGATATTTTTCGCAAAAATGTATCCTATATTGGAATCAGTATGCTAGGGTACCTCCTCACAAAATATTGTTAAAATCCATCCAGTAGTTTTTACGTGATGCGAACACAAAGGAAAAGCAGACATACAGACAGATAGACGTAAATGTGTTACTATTTTATTATATGTATATATATTAATGTGGTAATAAAACCCAATTTTTAAGTTAGGTTTTTGCAAAAGTTTATAATTTTAGCTTTCAACTTTAAAAATAATTTTTAATTTAAATAGAATTTTGTTCATTCCTTCCATTAACTGCCAACAAATACTAGTTCTCATTGTTAATATTTTAAAATGCATTTTGGTTAATTGTTGCATTTAATTACATTTAACTATACCGCAAAATGTATGCTGCAGTACTAAAGAGCATAAAATGTATTGTTTGTGTTCCAACAAATTTAAGTATGACTGTGAGCGTGTGTGTGTGTGTGGCTCTGTGTTTGTGTGTTTATAGACTGATAATTAAGCCGAACGAGTGTGTGGTTAATTCAAGTGAGACAACAAATAATTCGATTTCAATTTAACTAATTAGTTGACAACGAGTTAAATACATGAACTTCAATAACAGCTAAAGGTTGTTGCAATAAAACCAACATAAATTAGAAATATCCAGTAAAATACGTATTAATCATTAAAACAAAACCATGTTCTTTGTTACAACATGATTGAACGAACTAATTAAGTAACAATTTATTAAAAGTGTGTATAATTGTATTACAAAATAAAAGCTTAGCATGGTATTTTGCAAATAAGAATATCTTGGGTCGAAAACAACAAAAATGCAACAGTTTTGAAAATATAACAAGCAAAAATAACAATTTGTTTCGTGATACGTGTCAAAGTCAAAAAGTCTTATTTAAATTGGTATTTCATCCTAGAAATTGATTTGTATCAATCTACCCGGTAGTTTCAATTATTATTAATTTTCTATTTAAACAAACTTATCAAAGAAATAGGATCTGAGAAATTTTAATTTTACATTATATTTCATAGAAGATAGAGCTTTTTGAAATTGATATTTATTTTAGATTATCGAAATTTAAGAATATCGAAACTTCCTAGATACCGCCAGGGGACTTTGGTGCATATTTTTATTGTTTGAATATATTAAGAAATTAGTTTAAAAAATATTAGAAAAAAGCACTCTTTATAGTTGAGCTGTTTGAAAGTGGTATAAGTGCACTTTTTCAAAAAACTAAGTTAATGCTCATTTTTTCTGCATAGTTATAATCACAAGTTTAATAGAGTTCCATTTTAATATAACATAAACCGAAACAGAAACAGTTTTGCTGTACAATGCCGCAAAAGTGAAAAATTTCCCGAAAATTTTTTAGCTACTTAAGCGCTACCTAAACGGTGTTAAGAATCATTCCTAGGAAGTTCATATGTTCCAGAAAGTTGTTTATTGAGATCTTAGGTTCATTTTTGTAGTTGATTATTTCCTTGAATTTTGAACGGTTTGCTACCTATGGACCTGAACAGGGGAAAAAAGGTAAAAAAAAATTTAATTTTTTAAAGTTTTTTGCGATTTTGACCTTGAAGATGAAGTTTTTTTGATTTTAATGTTCACAATTTTTGTTCTTTATGGCAAGAGCTACAACTTTGCCTCAGAGAGTATATCAAAATTCCAAACGGTTTGCAAAATATGAGCTTGAGTAAATGATCATTTTTTTGCAAAAATAACATGGAGGCCCCACATCTTTGAGGGCCCATAAAAAAAACCTGGAGGACTTTGGGCAAAACTGGGAGACAGGGGTCTTTTTTTTTTTGGTCTTTTATCACGTAGTGGTGTCCGTATATGGTTATTTTGCCATGACTTAAAAAATTACACAGTGTGTTATTCACCATATGCTAACTGTATAAGAAAACTAAGTTTAAAGATCTTAACGAAGTAATTTTTATTTTTATATCTACACATATAATAAAATAGTTACTCATTTCCTGGCTGTTTGTCTTTCTAAGGTACCTTAGCATCTTTTTTCCAATATAGGATAATTGTTTTCTGCAAAAGAAAGTGGAGAAAAAGTAGTGAAAGTGCGTAATTTCTGGTTCAAAAGTGGGTTGTTTTAAACACGGTTTCGCAACAGATGGCGGTGTTTAAATGTGTTTTAAATCACTAAATGTGAAAAATACATTAACGAGGCATCTTTTATTTTTTTTAAAGTGGGATATTTTAAACAAGGTTGCGCAACAGACGGCGCTTTTTTTAAAATACATAATGATAAAATATAAATTACTTACTGCCAAATAGACAGTTGAATAAAATTTGTATTTGATTTGTATTTTTATTTTGTGGAATTACATTGTTATTAAAATATTTTAAGCACCTATTACAGAGGTTTACAACAATTTTTAGAATTTTAGAATTTTATCCAGGGATGGGTGAAGAGCCATAAGAGCCTTAAAATTTGGTGTGAATTACTTTCAAAGCAAAATCGAATAAAACTTTATCAGGACGCATACAACGTGTTTGGGCACAGCTAATTTTTAATATAACTAAAATAATCTCTTATTAAATTTGGTTATTTGTCTTTATTTTTACTATTGCTTTTTACATAAAAATCCATTTCAATAAAGCTTATGTCCATAAAAATATGGACTGAAGTTTAATCCTGTTTTTATTTCTTGTAATATGTTATTTTTGAAAATGGTACAAGTCCTTGTGGAGCTAAAAAAAACTTTTTTTTTCAAATAATTTTAGTAATAATTATTTTATAATAAAATTTAAAAGTTGTATAATGTAAAAAACATCACTCGAACTAATTACTCGAATTAAAGTTGGCCAATATTTTTAAATTGATTCAAACGTAAACCCTTAAATATCTCAATATATGAAATATTGGACTTACACCACTTTCAAAAAAAAAAAAAAAACGAGCTCAGTTAATCATGTTTGAAAAATATATTGATATATGGATATCGCGAAATATTAATATTTTTTGATACGGAAAGAAAATCAATTTAAAATATATCGATATATTTCTTCATTGCCCATCCCTAGTATGGATCATATTATTACGAAAAATCAAATACAATTTACGAGCAATTAAATATATCAGATGGAATAACGGATATTTGTTATTGTAATTTTGTAGAGATACGAATACGTTCGATTTCAAAAAATTTTTCAAGATTACTTTTTTTGAATGTGCGAACGCAAATGCGAATGTCAGAATTGACAGATTGCTTAGATTTCTTCAAATAATAACTGCATTGCACTGTGTTTCATTGTGGTAATAAACGATTTTCTGACACAGATCAAATTCACTGCAATTATTATCATTCTTATTTTTGTAAATGTATATTTAAAATTTACTAATATTAGAAAAAAACTTTATCACTAATGACGCGTTAACGTAAACACATTTAAAATTTTTTTAATTTTTTTTTTTAAACTCTTACTTTAATAACTTTGCGTTGCTTCAAGGCAAAATTATTAATTTTTTTTATGAAATTTTTTTATTTAATTTTTTTTTATACTTTAATTGCTTGTATTTTATCAGGACACAAGCAGCCTTAGTAGAAAAACATGTTTTAGAAATAATGTATAAACTTATTAATATTGCACGCTTTGTAGCACAAATACAAAATTTGTTTTCTTGTCAAAGATATAAGAGAAAAAATAATTTATTAATCTTCTGTAAAGGTAAAAACGAAGATGTGATATTATTGACGTGACAATGTAACGCGTAGCAGCACATCACTAGGACAACTAATGTTCAATAGTTGCTTGGAAAAGTGTAGTCGTTTGTAGGTTGCATCTTTTTGTTGCTCTGCATGTGATTGTGTTATAGATCCTGTTGTGAATGGATGTGTTTTAATTTTCCATGTTTATGAAAAAAGAGCAACCAGTAGTTGTGTCATAGTAGTCGTATCGAAAGATAGTAAACAGAATAAGCTTTTGAGAAAAACTTTGTAAAGATGTTCAAAATTGGAAATGTTGTTCGGTGTTGTCGTTGTAATATGAACTTGTATACAAGACTATTGTTTTTTCAAATACGACAACAAAAACTCGCACACTTTAAGAGCGCAACAGTTGTGCTGTCAATATTTTAGAGTGTGAAAATATATAGCAGAGTACAGCATTTTTGTTTATATTAAATAATAAAAAAAATTTTTGAAAAATTTTTTGCACAGTAATCGAAATGGAATACAAAACAGTTATTTTTGGAATTTTTTTCCGTCAGTTTGTGTTCGCATCATGTAAAAACTACCAGATGAATTTTAACATAGTTTTATGGTGAGGTAACTTAGTATCTTAGTTTAGTTATAGAGTACTTTTTTCCCCAAAAATATCTCATTTCCAGAAGAAAGTAGGGAAAAAGTAGTGAAAGTACGCAAATTTAGCGTTTTAAGGTATTGCAAACTTGACAGCAAGTTTTATTTTTGCAAGCGGGATAATTTATATATACTTTTAAAATTCTACAAAAATTTTTAATAAATTTTGGAATTTTATCCAGGGATTCCTTTATATAACGTAAATAAATATACCACTGTGCATCGCTGTGGATGGCAGGGGCAAAACTGTACAGCAATAGAATTGAGGGGCTGAAAATCAAAGGGGTATTAGTGCAAAAACCCAAAAAAATTAGTTAGCCGATTCAGTCAGAACCTTATCTATTACTCTACAAAAAGTTAGGCCTTTAAGAGTACCTCACACTTAAGTAGTTAAATACTGTAGCTTTTTTAAAATTAAATATTACACGCCTCAATATTCGCTCTCTTCTGTTTGTTATTTGTGAGGTTGTGTGAGTTCATAAATTGAATGATGTTGACGTGAACGTTATTAAAAGATAAGAAAGAGCTACTGATACACCTTAAATATGCATACACTAACACACATAAAGGTAAAGCTTTTTACATTGATATCCTTTTGATATTATTCGATATACAAAATACTGAGCTTCTTTTAGCAAGTGCGTGTGTGTATGTATGAGAGTACTTTGCTCACTTAACCAATATAGAATTTGAATATGTGTGTGTGACAAAGATATTGAAAATAATGGTTAACTAACACAATTTTATGATTGCTAAGGGTGTCTGTGAACACAAAATATTTGCTTTGTAACAGTATTTTTTACGATACTTTTTTGTAGTTGTTTTTTTTTTTTTTTTTCTTAAATCTGCTTTATGTCAATGTTGCTTTTCTTTGTTTTATTTAATATTTTTGTTCCAATTTTTTCTTCTTATTATTTGTATTCATTGATGTTGTCTTTTGTTAAAGTTTTCACCTTGCAAATTGTATTCTTTATTTTTTTTTGCCTGAATATGTATATTGGTTATTGGGGTATCTGCTATACAAAATCTATTTTCTCTATATTTTTTTACAATTCATATCATCTTTTAAGCTTATTTTTATTTATTAATAGAACCATATTCTAGTTTTAGATTTTTGTCCTCTTTTTTTTCTCTTTTTTAAATTGTTATTGAAATTTGTCTAGGGTTGTTGGCACTGCTGCTGTTCCTTCATTTACCGCCCAGCAGGTGACTCTTTAAGTCTTAATTAAGTTTTCTGTCATTACCAAATCGGATGTTTGTAAGAAGAATGAAAAAAAAATGTTTTAGTAAGGCTGGCTCTCTGCAGGCGTGCAACAACATTTGGTAGAAATTTAATTAAATATGTCCGGGTTTAAATTAAAATGATCACATATTACATGTATGGTAGGAATAGAGGAATATTTACGAAGAAATTTGTAAAATAAATTAATTGGCTTTATATTTAAATCTTATAAAAAAAGTGTTAACACAAATGTATCTGCGCTAAAAGCTACTTAAAATATTAACAAAACTAAATAAATTTATATTATCATATTTTGCTACAATTTTCGCTATCATTAATAGTGTTTTTATACCCTTCACCACAGATGGAAAGGGTATCTATAAGATTGTCATTCCGTGTGTAATTTCTACAATATTCATTTCCGACCCATCCAATAAAGTATATATATTTTGGATCTTTATACATAGAGAAGTTGATTAAGCGATGTTCGTCTGTCAAATAGATATAAGACCGCGACAGATAGATCGCAAGGAGTGCATACAGATCTCGGGGGTCAATAAACCCCCTGCGAGGAGCGACTTTTGTTTTTCTGCTCTGATTTGTATTAAATACCTTTATAGAAAGCAATACACTTAGAGGTAGCCAATGGACCCACAGCGTACCCACTGCTAAATAGGAGCAGTTAAAGGGCACATAGGGGGTTAATATGAAGAAAATTTTTTTAAGGATTTTTTTTTGATTTATTCTGACCATTCTAACTCAATATAGATTGCAGGAAGGTTCTAAATTTAAAAAATTTAATAAAATTGAAAAAAATTTTAAATTTAACCATTATGTCAAGAGCAACATACCCGGGTATGTTTTGCGTTTTAAATCCACTATATCTCAAAGATTAGCTATTAGATTGATCTGAAATTTCATGATATCCTTAACAAGAGTGTTTTATATCAACAACTGCATACCTGGGAAATACATGAAAATTAAATGAACAAGAAACTCTTTTGCATTTTCTAGGAAGATGCCCGGTGTTAAAATCAATAAGAAGTAGGTTTCTTCAATACTCAATACTTTCAGATGATCAAATGATTGAAATTTTAAATGGGGGTGCCGATGGAAACTGGCATGCTCTGTACAGTTATATAAAAAACGCCTTGACATATAGGAAATTTTTGATAGCTGAATATAACTTCTAGATTACTTGTTAATAAAGTTAAGCTAATTAAAATAAATATTATTTTTCTTTTTGATATATCCAAACTTCCGGCTGACGGTTTTAATCCAAGCCGTAAAAAATCTTTATTAAGAATATTATATAAAATTGTATATATTATTTTATAAGAAATATTGAAATTAATAAAGAATCTCTATCTATCTACATGAAAATGTATTAATTTTGCATACACTTTAATTGCATAAAATAGAAAAGCAATCTTTATTTCTAAGTACAAGTTTTAAAAATAGTACAAAAATGAAAGATAATTAAAAAAATAGAACACTTATACATATGGGTATAAATATATGTACATACAAGCGTTTTAGTCTAATATCATTACTAGGTTCTTCCTTAGACCTGCTACTTCGCTTTTATTATGGTGAAAGGATTACAACTGATTTGTTTTTCTTGGTCAAGTAGAATACATTGTAATTTTGTTTCTAAAATCGAATCTGATGCATTCCACTACACGTCCTTTTGTAATAGCAAATTTTGGTGATATAAATGTTCTTCCTTTATATTATGTACCAAACATCGATAAATTACTGTTCAAATTGTAGTTGGTAAAAAGTTGTCGAACACAATGTTTCGTCCACTTCCATGGAAAAAGTTGACGTAAAAGTCCTTCAACACTTTTCCATCTACGTTTTTTTCCTGCTTACCGGATATCGCCATTGCCTTGTAGATTTTTCCCCACAGCGGATAAGACGGATAAAGCCACGGATTTTGACGGTATGAATTTAGTGAAAACAGTACCACTACGGAAAGCATACAATTGTTAATCAATAGTGATGTTGGCTCCTGTTGTATAATTGTTACTTTCTTTGTTTATTTACGTTGCTGGCGTGTGTTTTCGTTGTCAAAAAAGACTCTAATATGCATAAAAATTACTTTTCGCTGTTCTTTTGAGTTTTGTGAACTCTCACGGCCACGGCACATTTCATCAGAAATTATTAATCTGAATGTTTCCCAAATGGATAGCTCTTGTATACTGTCCAAATCTCAATCTCAAAAAATCAAAAACATACATAATAACAAAATATTTCCATATAAAAATCACGTGTATACCCGGGTATGCTGGTGTTGACGTACGTATAATTTTTCTATTGTTGACATAAGGCTTAAAAAAAAAATTAAAAAAATATTTACAAAAAACTTTACAAACCATTTTCAAAATGAATTTTTTACAGAATTTTCGAAAAATTTTTTTAAAAAATTAAAAAAAAAATATTTTTGCTAGCAATTTTCGAAAAATTAAAAAAAAAATTAAAATTTCTGTGAAAATCATAACTGTGGCATAACATATTTTTAATATTAAGAATATATGTATGTGTGTATGTATGTATGTATGTATGTATGTATGTATGTATGTATGTATGTATGTATGTATGTATGTATGTATGTATGTATGTATGTATGTATGTATGTATGTATGTATGTATGTATGTATGTATGTATGTATGTATGTATGTATGTATATATGTATGTATGTATATAGAGTAACATATTTTTTTAAATGCGTTTGATTTTTTAATAGATGAGATCTCTATTTTAAAACCTAGATGCATTAAACACATAGACAAGTTCAGGATACCGTCTACAAACTGTCATAAATGAAATACACACGTTTATAGATAAACGATTATTTTGAACCCATTCGTCTTCAATATCATTAAGTAGCTGACAACACGGCGACAATTGTAGCCAACGAAATTTGTGTTCATTTAGATGCGTCGCCGCTGTCTTCTATTTCTTTAAAGCATGAATAATGAGTTTTTTCTCATACGACTTATTTTAATTTATGTAAAGAGTCAACAATGTGGATAATGCTGTACATGTCTGTATAAATAAAATCACTGTGGTGAAGGGTATAGATGATTCGGCACTGCCGATATAGCACTTTTACTTGTTTTGTTAATTTTGGTTATTCAATGTTATTTGTTTCAAATTTTTACGTGTGTTAAATTTTTGTATGTAAAATAACAAATTTTTTTCTGAAAATAGTTTTTTTATGTTAATTATGTATTTGTTAATAATGAAATTTTTGGTTGGTAAACTGTTAGTTCGATGGTGAAAAAATCGCTTTTATGATGAAATTAATATTTATTTGATGACTATTCGATTCTTTTGTCAATTTTAACATGCTACATAGGGATAAGTATATAAACCTGAACTTAGAAATTAAATTGAAACACACTCGAAAGTTACACAGTCATATGTCTGCTGTAACAAGAATTTAAACTTAAAATCAGAATTTACAGGGTGTCACCATAGAAGACAAGCACTTGAAAATCTAGGTACTATGTTGAATGTGTATTATTTTATTTATTTCAATGTAGGGGGAATATCGAAGCAGAGCACTTCCTTAAATTGTCCCTTTTCTACCCCCTCCCATCCTCTATGATTATAGACAACCGAAATGTTATTACTGTAACCTTACCCTCATAGAGGTCACGTGCTACAAAAAGCCTTTAATCTTGACTTTAGTGATTTCAGACGGTCGGCTGGTAACTGTTGGTCTTCTTTCTCATCACGCAGTATCTGGTAATTGCTAGCATATGTTCAAGGCTTAGATCCCCCATGGCATCCACTTTTAACAAGCTTCTACCAGTCGTCCTAAGTCTTATGCTAGCCATTGCCGGTCATTCACACACAATATGCGCTACCGCCGCATCCCCTTCCAGGCACAGTCTGCAAGTATCATCTTCTTCGATTTTCATCTTGGCTATATTATACTTGATGTTTCCATGACCTGTCACTAATGCAGTTATCCAGCTTAGACTACATCTATTGTATCTCAGTACCTTACTGGTTTTCCTGCCCATGGGCTCTTTGAGCATCATTCAAGCCTGCCTACACGTAGTGGTCTCCCTCCACCTTTTCAGGTTTAAGCGCTACTATGGGTTCTGGTCCACAGAAATTCACAGAAGATCCCCCTTGATCTTGATTATTATTTTATCGGAGTTTTTTATTCAGAAAACATGCACTGATGAGAACACTACATTGTAACTAAGTAATTTATTTTTTATTATTTAGGGAAATAAAATGTTTGTGGAAAATTGGTGGGATATAGAGTAGTAAATCCATCAAATGTTTACTTTTTTCTTCTGTTATTGGTTTAATGGTTGTGTATAATAAAAGCAATATTTCAATATTTTCGTATATTCTTGACCTTCTTCTTTTAGGTGAAAGGTCTAACACTTTGAATTTGGAATTGTCACCAAAGAATTTTAATAAAATATCTTATATGGAGCATTTTTAGAAATCTAATCCATTGTATTTTTAGCCAAGACACAGATCCTCCATTGGTGTTTCTCTGTCTATTAGTTGTTGATTCACTTAGTTGTTTCGTCGAAGTATGAAATGATTCATCGGAGGACGATATTAGTCTTATTCGTTTTCTTGGGAGCATAACTTTCTTCGGCGTATAATGTCTACATATAACTATAAATAGTGCATTTCTACATTAATAGGATTGCTTGCATGATCATACCTGAACTGTTATCTGAAGACATCACAAAATTACTAATAATTATTCTGCCAAACTTTTAAAACAGACTGACTTATAATATAATAAAATATACAATAACTGTATTTTGTTTACCAACCAAAAAAATTAACTCAATTTATCAACTTAATGTTCATGGCATACTGCGAATTACTTCAGATTATGTTATTTTATTAGGATTTGATATGAAATAACTAATAAAACAGATTTTAAAAATTTTTGACTTATACCACTTTCAAAATCAAGGGGCTCAATTACGCATAATACATACTTATAATAAAACCGTAACCGGAAGATTTCTGTAAGAAATTTTTGAAAATTTTGTTGCTAGTGCAGGTGTTTATCGATATGGAATGCAAAACACCAATTTTTGGAATTTTTGTCTATAAGTCTATGTTCGCATCACCTAAGAACTGCTGAATGAAATTTAATAAAGTTTTAAGAAGATACCTTAGTACCTCGAAACAAATATAGCATATTTTTCTCCCGGAAAAAGATCTTATATGCAAGAGAAAATAGAGGTAAATTAATGAAAGTACGCAATTTTATCAATTTAATGATACTGAAAACTTGGCAACACCTTTAATTTTTGCAAGCGGGAAATTTTAGACTCTATTTATAGATCAATACAATAATTATAAATTATATATAAATTTTACTATTTTATACAAAGCTTTTGTCAACAAAATTAGTGAACGAAAAAATGTTTTTGAATTTTTAATTTTGAAAGATTTTTTTTATCATAAAAATTGTATACAAAATTATAAGAATTATTATAAGTAGCTATTAATATAATCTTTTACAGAAGAAAAATATCAATGCAAAATCTTTATTCGTTTAGCCACAAAAAAATATATTGCAAACCTCTCAAAATCGTAAAAAGGCCATAAAAACGTACATATGTATGTATGTATGTATGTATGTGATTTACTCAACTTTCCTGATTTTAACAGTGTCCCAAAAATTCGTGTTTTCTATTCTAAATCGATTACTATCTGCACCAGCAACTAAGTTTTTAAAAAATACTTCATACCTATACCGACGCGGTCTTGTTACAGTTTTAATATATATGTATGTACATATTAATCTATATGTACATTTTACATACATATGTATGTATATTCGCATAGCAGATAAGACCCTGAAGGAAACTTGGGGGCAATTGCTCCAATGTCACCACTTTTGACAACTATTATGGTGACTCTGTGGCGCCATTGTCAACAAATCGTCTACATTTTTATATTTAAAAAAAAATATGTTTATTTTAAATATTCATAAAATCAATATAAATTGTGTTTCAAATCATCAAAACGGCATAACACCTTACTGGACATTCTGGCGGAGTATAAAGTTTTGCTAGACAGAATTGTTAAGTAAAATATGGTTGCTACAAAGTAGGAGTGAGTAAAAACTAAAAGAACTGGAAGCTATTTATGGACGCCATTAAAAAAAAAAGAGATTGCGTGATTATCCATATGTGTTTAAAGTTTTAATTGGTAAACAGTTTGTTGTTTATTTTAAGTTTTGTAATATTTTGACAATTATTTTTTTTCATAACTTTTAGATATTATTTCAACATTTAGTAAATTTTTGGAGAAAACGCTTCGACCAGCACTTCAGCGGCAAAAAAAGGAAACTTTTTAAACAAATAGGTCGAGACAAAGCAAAATCAAACGGAAAATAAATGGATGAAGACACTTCAAACAAAGATTAAATTTTAACATTTTTTTAACTGAAATTATTTATAATCGTACTCTTAACAATCTTATTGAATTGTTCGTAATAATTAATTTTAACTTTTTTAACTTAAATTTTTTATAACTTAAATTTTTTATAATTTTAACAACTTTATCGAATTGTTCATATTAACATACAAAAAATTTAAATTTTAAAAATTTATAACATAAACATCTAAAAATTTGATTTTTAGATTTTATGTTATAAAACTGTTATAAATTAGTACTTTTTAGTCATTTATTTATTTTTAATAAAACCACAAAACTTAAGAAAATATGCATTTTGATTGGCCAATCTATTTCAGAAAAGTACCAAAAGTGTAGACCAGAATTACTAAAACGGACTAGTGAATCACTAGTTCCAATAGTCAATAGTACCAATGTCAGTAGTGGATTTTCAATGACATGCACATGTTAAATGTCTATAGTAAATAGCATTGTATGGGGTATTATGACACTAGTACTGGTGACTGTGTCAATAGTAAGTCAGTACAGATTTACTATTGACATTTCCTGCAGGGCATATACACCTATTCTGTTTTTACACGGTATATTCCAGAAAAATCCGTGTAAAAAAAAACATGTAAAAAAAGACATTAATCATATACAAAAATAGGTGATTGTTTCCTTATCTCTAAAACCTATTAAAATTAATGAAAAACGAGAATTTTTCTAAGAACAAGAAATCATGTTTATGTTTACACATACACATATATTCATGTGCATATAATGTGTATTTGCACCGTTTATTTGCATCTTTACTGTATGATGAAGACTTAACAGATAGTTTCGTTTCAGAAATCAGTGATTGCCTAATTGAATTTGAATTGTTTTATAGTTCTTACTGTGACTTCGTTTAAACCGAACATTTTGCCAAGAAATGTTGAGCCTTCTCCATTTCGAATCCGATCTAAAATTTCAATTTTGTTGTACGTTGTAGTTTTTTATTTGTAGTTTTCGTCATTTTCTTGTAGAGATGCATTGAAAAAATTCACAAAATATTAACACATTTCAATTGCTCTAACAAGTAAAAATGCTTGTATGCACAAAAAGGGAATTCCTCTAAATTTTTGATATGAAAATATTTCGCAAAACTAAAATTTTACAAAAAAAATCTAAGCTGAAAAGTTTTTGAATCGTGCTAAATGGAATAAAATCGTGTAAAAAAATATTTTTTTTATTTTCAAACCGTGTTAAATCAAAACCGTGTAAACAAAGACCGTGTAAAAATAGAATTGGGTGTACATAGATGTTAAATATATGTAGATACAAGTACTGTATTTAATTATTAATACAAAAACCGCATTTATAGAACACATCTTGTCGCATCACCCTGTTTTTATTAGAATATTTCACATTATTGTGTAAATATGTACACACATAGTACGTATGTATGTACATATGTACATATATTGGTAATCTATGTATTTTAAATTTATTTAAAACAATTTTTTTCCGTTTAATTTATTTTAATTTCGCAATATAAAAATGAAAACAATTTTACCTTATTTTAGGAATTACATATATACATGTAGGTATGTATGTACTCGTATGTATATGCAAAATATTTCGTTGATTTATTTTTCAAATATTCATTTATTCATACATATGTATGTATGTATTTACGTATCTACATAAATATTTTTGTTTTCTTTGTGTTTTTACTTCACTACTTTAAGATCACTACCGCAAGTTTACGAAAACGCAAGAACACAAAATATAATATAACCGTTACCGCACTCCGTTTCAATAGAAACTAACACAATGTACTCGTAGGTAATTTGTTCCTCGGTACAATTATAAACAGATAAACATACAGGCGTACAATTTTCATAAGTTAATAAAAACTCTCTATAAACATTTTACCGTTTTGTCATATTTCATGCACTACTTTAATTCCCCGCACTTAATGGACACTCACACAGTGACATCTCATTATCTAGTTAATCGAATGTGTATACATGGATAAGTACTCACTAGTAGGAGGTCAATATGAAAAGTTTATTAAAAACAAAAGATTTCTGCAAAATTTTTAGAGACAAATGTTCTATAAAATTTTTAGAAAAAATTTTTTTATAAATTTTTATATAAATTTTTTTTTTTACAAAAAAATTTTCTTTAAAATCTTTACAAAAAAATTTTTCAATAAAATTTTTACAAAAAAAATTTAAAAAAAAAAAAAAAAATTTTCTATAATTTTTTTTTTACAAAAAAATTTTCTTTGAAATTTTTACAAAATAATTTTCTATGAAATTTTTTCAAAATAATTTTCTATGAAATTTTTTCAAAATAATTTTCTATGAAATTTTTACAAAAAATTTTCTATGAAATTTTTAAAATAAAAATTTCTATAAAATTTTTGCAAAAAAAATCTTTATGAAATTTTTACAAAAATATTTACAATATTTACAAAAAAAATGTTCTAAAAAATTTTTACAAAACAATGCTCTATAAAAATTTTCTACAAAATTTTTACAAAAAAATTTTCTATAAAATTTTTACAAAAAAATTTTCTATAAAATTTTTACAAAAAAATTTTCTATAAAATTTTTACAAAAAAAATTTCTATACAATTTTTGCAAAAAAATTTTCTATAAAATTTTAAAAAAAATTTTTATTTAATTTTTACAAAAAAATATTGTATAAAATTTATACAAAAAAAATCTATGGAATTTAAAAAAAATTCTATAGAATTTTTACAAAAAATTTCTATAGAATTTTTACAAAAAATTTCTATAGAATTTTTACAAAAAATTTCTATAGAATTTTTACAAAAAATTTCTATAGAATTTTTACAAAAAATTTCTATAGAATTTTTACAAAAAATTTCTATAGAATTTTTACAAAAAATTTCTATAGAATTTTTACAAAAAATTTCTATAGAATTTTTACAAAAAATTTCTATAGAATTTTTACAAAAAATTTCTATAGAATTTTTACAAAAAATTTCTATAGAATTTTTACAAAAAATTTCTATAGAATTTTTACAAAAAATTTCTATAGAATTTTTACAAAAAATTTCTATAGAATTTTTACAAAAAATTTCTATAGAATTTTTACAAAAAATTTCTATAGAATTTTTACAAAAAATTTCTATAGAATTTTTACAAAAAATTTCTATAGAATTTTTACAAAAAATTTCTATAGAATTTTTACAAAAAATTTCTATAGAATTTTTACAAAAAATTTCTATAGAATTTTTACAAAAAATTTCTATAGAATTTTTACAAAAAATTTCTATAGAATTTTTACAAAAAATTTCTATAGAATTTTTACAAAAAATTTCTATAGAATTTTTACAAAAAATTTCTATAGAATTTTTACAAAAAATTTCTATAGAATTTTTACAAAAAATTTCTATAGAATTTTTACAAAAAATTTCTATAAAATTTTCACAAAAAATTTCTATAAAATTTTCACAAAAAATTTCTATAAAATTTTCACAAAAAATTTCTATAAAATTTTCACAAAAAATTTCTATAAAATTTTCACAAAAAATTTCTATAAAATTTTCACAAAAAATTTCTATAAAATTTTCACAAAAAATTTCTATAAAATTTTCACAAAAAATTTCTATAAAATTTTCACAAAAAATTTCTATAAAATTTTCACAAAAAATTTCTATAAAATTTTCACAAAAAATTTCTATAAAATTTTCACAAAAAATTTCTATAAAATTTTCACAAAAAATTTCTATAAAATTTTCACAAAAAATTTCTATAAAATTTTCACAAAAAATTTCTATAAAATTTTCACAAAAAATTTCTATAAAATTTTCACAAAAAATTTCTATAAAATTTTTACAAAAAATTTCTATAAAATTTTTACAAAAAATTTCTATAAAATTTTTACAAAAAATTTCTATAAAATTTTTACAAAAAATTTCTATAAAATTTTTACAAAAAATTTCTATAAAATTTTTACAAAAAATTTCTATAAAATTTTTACAAAAAATTTCTATAAAATTTTTACAAAAAATTTCTATAAAATTTTTACAAAAAATTTCTATAAAATTTTTACAAAAAATTTCTATAAAATTTTTACAAAAAATTTCTATAAAATTTTTACAAAAAATTTCTATAAAATTTTTACAAAAAATTTCTATAAAATTTTTACAAAAAATTTCTATAAAATTTTTACAAAAAATTTCTATAAAATTTTTACAAAAAATTTCTATAAAATTTTTACAAAAAATTTCTATAAAATTTTTACAAAAAATTTCTATAAAATTTTTACAAAAAATTTCTATAAAATTTTTACAAAAAATTTCTATAAAATTTTTACAAAAAATTTCTATAAAATTTTTACAAAAAATTTCTATAAAATTTTTACAAAAAATTTCTATAAAATTTTTACAAAAAATTTCTATAAAATTTTTACAAAAAATTTCTATAAAATTTTTACAAAAAATTTCTATAAAATTTTTACAAAAAATTTCTATAAAATTTTTACAAAAAATTTCTATAAAATTTTTACAAAAAATTTCTATAAAATTTTTACAAAAAATTTCTATAAAATTTTTACAAAAAATTTCTATAAAATTTTTACAAAAAATTTCTATAAAATTTTTACAAAAAATTTCTATAAAATTTTTACAAAAAATTTCTATAAAATTTTTACAAAAAATTTCTATAAAATTTTTACAAAAAATTTCTATAAAATTTTTACAAAAAATTTCTATAAAATTTTTACAAAAAATTTCTATAAAATTTTTACAAAAAATTTCTATAAAATTTTTACAAAAAATTTCTATAAAATTTTTACAAAAAATTTCTATAAAATTTTTACAAAAAATTTCTATAAAATTTTTACAAAAAATTTGTAAAAAAAAAGTTATGATAAAATTTTGTCAAAAAATTTTAGACAAAATTATACAAAAATTTTTGATAAAAGAAATTTCGATAAAATTTTAGAATAACATTTCCATTAAACTTTTTCAAAAATTATGAATAAAAAATTTACAAAAAATTTTCTATAGTATTTTTACAATAATTTTAAATAAATTTAAAAAAAAAATTTAAATCATCGAACATTTTCTATAAAATTTTATAAAGAATTTAAAAAAAAACTTTTACAAAAAATTTTCAATAAAATTTTATCAAAAATATTTCTGTAAAATTTTACAAAAATTTTCTATTAAAATTTTATAAAAAAAACGTCGCTACAATTTTACAGAAAATTTCACAAACAATTGAAGATAAAATTTTTACAAAAAATTATCATTAAAATTTTTACAAAAAATTATCAATAACATTTTTAAAAAAAATTTTCTATAAAATTTTACAAAAAATTTTCCAGGAAATTTTTACAAAAAAATTTTGATATAATTATTACGAAAAAATATCAATAAAATTTTTACCAAAAGTTTTGGATGCAATTTTTCAAAGCATTTTTGATAAAATTAAAAAAAATTGTCTACATATTAATATATTATAAAAAAATTGTATATATTTATATTTTATATTTGTAATAATGAAATTCTATAGTCCAAAACTACCTTTTAACATAAGTACCTTTCAAAATACCTTTTAAATTAAAATAACTTTGATAAAGATAATTTTACAAAAAAATTACACGAGAAAAGATTAACTTTGAAAAATATCTTTTATAAAAATTTCTTTTAAAAATTAGTTTTAGCGATAACATTAAAATTATATAAAAACAATAATTTATTAAAATTTTAAAATATTCTTTAATAGAACAACCTTTAAAAATTATATTGTAAAAAATGTTTTTTAAATTACTTTTTAAAATATAAAGATCCATTTACTCTTATGGAACTTGAAAATTGTATTTTTAAATCAGTATCCTAATGAAAAAACTTCCAAAAATTACACATTCTTTAATTTAAATCATTTTTCTTTCTAAACTCGTTTGTTGTGTTTTATTTCTGCTCTCTTTTAATTTTTTCGTTACAATTTTTTTTACTATTTTTTCACATTTCATAAGATAAGGATTTGTTATCTTTTGAGTTTTTTTTTTTTGTCAAATAATGATAACCGCATTCATTTCTTATCGTACGTTTTTATTGTTGGCTTAGTTGATATTTTTAAATGCAGTAATATTCAACTGTTGTTGTTGTTGCTGGTTTCTATAGTTAATTGATCGTATTTTAGTTTTTATATTTTGACCTTTTTACATGTGCGTAAATTATTTACATATACTCGTACATACACATGTATCTTCTCTTGTTAGGGGAATTCTATCGCATAAAACTGTCATGTGTGAGTTTATTTATGAGGTGTTTACACTACAGCTTTACATGCACACATGACAAATAAGAAGAAAGTGCTTGTCACCTTACTAAAAGTAAATTGTCGGCTAATTATTAGAAATTTATTCATGGAAATACAATTTATTCTTGTTTAAAAATGAATCAGAGGTTTATGTTCGTACATAGACGGTTAGGAGTAGTGGGACATTGTGAAGTTTCTGTTGTGTACGAAGATATTGTCAAATTTATTTGTTTTGTTAAATATTTATTTTTATTTTTTGTGTTTTGTTTCATTAGATCTTAATTATGAATATGTACTTATAACTGTTATCTTTTTTAAACTGACTTAATTGTGTACGAAGCTCGATTGATAAGTAATAAAAAGAGGATTGAATTGTAAAAGCAAAAATTTTAAATTTAAATTAGTAATTTATTATTTTATTTGATATAATATTTTTTTAAAGATTATTATCATCGAAAATACTATTTCTAATGTTCCTTTATTTCATATGTATGTCTATCTCATGGGGTGCATGGAATGACAGATTTTGTCCGTTTACCTTTGGAAAATGTGAACTCACTCTTAGCAAAGGTAAAACTGTTTTTTCTCAGAGTATATTTTTAAATTAATTTGTTTATGTTTAAATTTAGGTGTCTTCTTGCATTAGTCCATTGCATTCTACACAGAACCAAATTTTATAGGTAATATTAACAAAAAAAAATATATAACCTTAATGAAAAAAAGCTAATAAATCAACAAAACACTTTAAAAAATTAAAATAAATTTCTGTTAAATTAACAAAAAATTAGTTAAAACAGTAATAACACATTCTAAGAAAAAACAGCCCATAAAATTAGTTAATGTAATAATTATCTGTTGATCTAACTTAATTTTCGTTTATTTTAAAAGTGGTGTAAGTCAGTCTTTTTCAAAGTTTGGCAAAATAATTATTAGTAATTTTGTCATGTCTTCAGATAGCGGTTCAGGTATGATCATGCAGGTAATCCTATTAATGTAGAAATGCACTATTTATAGTTAATTGTAGACATTATACATTCCTGAGCATTATTACAATTTAATGGAATTATGTAAAAAGAGAAAGCCATTTTTGGTAGAACAAGTGGCTCAAAAAGATATCATTTCGACGAAACAACTGGGAGAATCAACGACTAATAGAAACAGAATCACCGATGGAGAAGCAGTGTCTTGCTTAAAAATACAATGGGTCAAAATTCTAAAAAAAATGCTCATGATAAGATGTTTTATAAAATTTCGTTGGATGACAACTCCGAATTCAAAGTATTAGACCTTTCACCTAAAAGATAAAGGCCAAGAATATACGAAAATATTGATTTGCTTCCCTTATACATTACCATTACATTAGACCAATAACAGAAGAAAAACGTTAAGATATGATGGATACTACTCCATATCCCACCAATTTTCCACAAACACTTTATTTCCCTAAATACTAAAAAATAAATTACTCAGTTACAATGTAATAAATTTGAATAAAATGTTAATTTCTAATAAAAAATTTTCCTTGATGGTTTAAGTCATTTATAAAGTCATGCAGTTAATTTTGAAAATGGTATATGTCATTTCAACCTTTCAAAACCACATTTCCTTTTAAAAATGTTTATAAATTTCACAATCATAATAAATACTCAGTTGTTGGCACTATTTAATTATCAAAATATTTTATTCCATAATACAAAAATATTTTTTACTTCTTTAAAATGCAAACCTCTTAATATCGCGGAGTTAGAAATATATGACTTATACCAGTTTCATAATCAAGGGCTCAAATATAAAAAGAGTGACGTTAATTACTAAGGAACGCCGGGACCGATTATGATGATTCGCACCAATACGGACTGGTCTTCCTTTAAGCAAGAATTATACCGCTGAAAATTATCAAGAAAATTAATTTTCCCATATATTTTGTATGGATTGCTTTTACGATGATAGATGACGTTTATATTTATTTATATATATTTTTTTTAATTATTTAATAAAATTTAGATGATAATTTTTTGTAGAAACTTTTCAATCAATTCAAATGTTAATTTCCAATTGTGCAATTTATTTTTATCTGCGTAGATTACTTTGAAAGTCAATTCGAGTTCGCTGTTTATTTCATTCTGATTGATAATTTTGGTGTGGAATTCTAGTTTTAAACGGTAAGTTCCCAACGGAGGTCTGTATTTTTTGAGGTTATGATATTTGAGCACATGTTTGAATCCATGATTATTTTTGTGAGGTCATGACATCTGTGCACAAGTATTAATGTGTTGATAATTGATAATCCGCGACTCAGAAGATCTAATCTTTCGCATCGAAGCCGTAATGCAAGTAGAGTTCGGAATATCGCCAATCAATTGAATACGAATGAACAAGAAATCTCACGAGAACACTATAATGAACAACACTAACATTCTCAATTTAAATATAAATAAAATTTGAAGACAAAACAACGGTTGTCGGATCAGCTAGTTATTCATAAAAGTGGATGTATTACAAATAAACAAACCTATATTTCATCCAAACCGATGAACAAGTCCTGATATTATTCATAACTAGCTGTGCCCGCAACTTCGTCAGCGTCTTTGCAATATTTTGTTCGATTTTGCTTCGAAAGCAATCCACACCAAAGACCTTTACGTTTTCAGAACCGCCCTAAGATATATACATATCAGTTTATGTATTTTTTTATTTTATAAAAAGTAAAGTATTCATATCCGGTTAGTTCAATTGCGTACTTTCACTGCTTTTTATTCTCTTTCTAAGATAGTAAAAAAAGTATCCCATATTGGGACCAGCTTACTTAGGTACCTCCTCATAAAATTTTGTTAAAATCCATCCAGTAGTTTTTACGTGATGCGAACGTCAACGAAAAGCAGACAGCCAGACGGAAGTGAGTTACTACTTTGTTATATGTATAGATTAAGTGAAGGTATATGATTTTAATAAAAACTGGAATATGCCATATATCAGTAACAAACTTGCATTTTATGATATGGATTTCGGTATAACCACAATCACTTAATATAGAAGGCTTGAGACGCTGAATATGGTCTGATGGCATATTGCCTCGCCCTTGTACCTTTCTTTAAGGCATATATGTATATTAGTAAATGATTTAGCCTCCAGAAGCCTCCATATGGAAAGATCTATTGCGTTTATGTAGTTCTCGAATTGTGGCCATTGTTGTGAAGGAATTAAGCTGTGAACTTTGATGCCTAGTCTTTCTGAAACGTAAAATAGTTTCTATCGAGCTTTATGCCTAAGGCAAAATATCTAAAATATTTTTAGGGTAGTGTAACAATAAAATAAATAAAAAATAGGAAATACTTTAACAAAAAAAAAACTTTAGCTTGTGCCCACCACATAACTTTATCAAAAAAAAAAAAAAAAAAAAAAATCTAAAACCATTTGTAGGTTTACACTGGCATATATCAAATGATAAGGAGATAAAAATTTCACTTACCCTAAAAACTGTTAAAGTTGATAACCGTAAAAATAACTTATCACTTGATAAGATTTTTAACTAAATAAAAGCCAAAAATGTGAAGAGTAAGAATTTAATAATTTGAAATAAGTAAAATCAAAACACTAACAAACACTTGCTAGGCTACAAAAAATATACATATATTTAAATTAATTTTTTGTGCATATTTTTTATATTAAAAATATTTTTTATGTTCTTAAAATTATTATTTATTTTCAAGGAAATGTTAAATCATGATTTGTTTGTATTTTTATTTTTCGTATTTAATCTAGAATACATTATATTAAAATGTAATTTTATATGTACATATTTACATTGTACAATATAATGATGACAGTTTGTATGAACTGATTATTTGTTATACTTTTAATAAAAGCAGTGTTAAAAAAAAATTATTTTACGGTGGTAACTTTTTTTTTTAAAATAAAAACAACAATGCTGATAAGGTAAAGAGGTATTATAGTGTCTTTACTGCGGATATGTATTTTTTTTATAATTTTATGTACATATTTATTTGCTTTAGTAAAAAATAATCGAAATAATAATAAATATACAGATTTTAATAAACGCGTTTTACAAACGATATCCGTTCGATAATGACAATAACTATAAACTAAACTTTATAAGTTCAATAAATATAAATATCTCTACAGCAATTGTATGTTAAGCTTGTTTCACTTTTCATGAGTATGTGTGTTAATGCGGTTTGTTAAAATGACCAAACAACCAACTGACTAAATGACCATCATTAAGCAACGGAAATGAAAGAGGTGATATCGGTGGCTTCACCACTAACAAAATAACCCTGGGAGCTTGAAAAAAAAACAGATAAATAAATAAAATCCAAACAATACGAGTGCATGTGTATAATAAAGTTCGCTTTATAGGGTTTTAATACTTTTATAAGCACGCACACATACATACGTGCATGCATACAAGATTGGTTTGAAAATCTCACAATCTATCATACTCTAACATTATTGTACATTTCTACACACGTAGAGAGTACACCCCCTTTGAATGTCAAAAACGTTGGAACACAACCAACGGAATCTAAGTATGTATGTATATGTTTTTATGTAAATATGTATAAAATGCAGTGTGTCGATAAGTAATGATTACTAGTTGTCAAATACACAACACAACAATAAGAAAAAATAGGAGGAGGCAGACAATCTAGTTGAAATGAGGCCGAATTAAAAATTTATTAAAAAAGTTTTTTTCTTTTTGGTGGGGATAAACCACTTTTGAGAATAATTACCTTCGGAAGAAAAGCTATTTTATTCAGCCAATTTGTGAAGTAGGTCCTTTCTTATAAATAAAGTACTTTAATAAAAATTGGACTATTAGGGAAAAACGGGATTTTTTTTATAAAATAAGTTTGAAAAGGTTTTTTTTAACAAAAAAATAATTTTAACTTTAAAGGAAGTTTTTTGCAAAAAAAAAAAAAAAATATATTTCTTAAGCAGATTTTTTCGAAAGGAGGTAAGGTCTACCTGGGCCGGAAGAATGGCCTATAGTCAGTATTACGACTTACAACTCGATAAACAAAAAAGAGTGCGGAAAAGTTTACATTGGTACAACTAAGAGAAATTTAGGAGTCAGAATAATTTAGCATAATGCAGACAAACGATAAGGAAAAAAATCAACTGCTCTAGCAAAACATTGTGTTGATACGGAACATAAGCCTGATAAAACAGTTCAAACAATATTTGATTATGAAACTTGTAAGTTTTTATAAGATTTTTTGGGCCACAAAAAATTATTTTTTTAACAAAAATGTATAAATTTTTATAAATTAATTGTTAAAGTTGGGCTTAAGTTCTTTTATTCTATGTGGCTACTAATATATATACAAATTACGTATTTAATTTTTAGAAAGAAAAACGTGAAAAATTTAATTTGACACTAGTAGAATGGAATGCAATTCATTTATATGAACACAGCGTTGCCAAAGATAATATGGATAGTGTAGAAAAACCCAAGACGCAAGTGGGAATGGACAGATACATAACTGTATTGAAAAGAGGTCGAAGTCCTAAATCTTCGCAGATTGCACCAATGGCTAAAGTACAAAAAGACAAGGACTCTAACGGAATAAATTCCCATAATCGGTTTGCTATTTTAGATAACGAAGCAAGTGAAACAAAAACGGCACCCAAGTCGTTTAAACCACCACCAATTTTTTTAAGAGAGAAAAATTCAAATGAATTAATAACTAAGTTAATCTCAGCTATCGGGGAAAACTCATTCTATGTAATTCCTATCAAACGTGGTAACATTGATGAAACTAAAATTCAATTTATAGACGAAAGTAGTTATCGTAAAGCAGTAAAGGAGTTTTAAAGCTGCAAAAAGAACTTTTATACCTACCAGCTGAAGAGTAGCAAAGGCCTACAGGTAGTCATCAAAGGTGTTGACTCATATGTTAATCCAGTGGAAATAAAAGCTGGCCTCCAAAAAGCAGGATTTAAGGTGAAAAGCGTTGACAATCTCAGAAATCGAGAGCGTGTCCCTCAACCTCTATTTCGCGTTGAACTAGAACCTGGGATATTAAATTGAAGAAGAACGAAACGCATCCCATTTATAATCTAAAATATCTGTTACACCGCAGGATAAGTGTAGAGGAACCACATAAGCGGTCAGGACCCGTCCAGTGTTTAAATTGCCAAGAATATGGCCATACAAGGGCGTACTGCAAGTTGCCTCCGGTTTGCGTTGTGTGTGGAGAGCTTCATTGTTCCGCCCAATGCGACAAACCAAAGGATGACTCGAAGATTAAAAAATGTAGCAATTGCGGTGGAAATCACACCGCTAACTACAGAGGCTGTCCAGTTTTTTCTATGGTAAGGAAGTCAACTCAGAAATTAAATACTCCTGCTAGGCAGCCACAATACCAAGCAAATGCTCATTACCCTCAGTTAGCTCAACCCACAACCAAACATGTTTCATACGCGGATATATTAAAATCCAATCATGTTTTAGCACACAAAGCGACACCTACAACCAATTCTACCCCAAATATGCATCCAGAAGCTAAAGAACAAACACCATCTGGTAACTACAATCGTCTCGAAGCAAGTATCGAGACATTAGTGCATTCGTTAAACAGTTTTATGAGCTCTATGAGCAGCATGATGCAAGAAATGGTTCGCATGCAATCTATGATGTTGCAGGCGGTACACGCAAAGAAAAAATATGGTTGAGGTAACCATAATCTAAGAGCAACATGTTATGGTTGAATTATATGGTTATATATAAATATAATATTGTTGTCGTTGGAACATATTATTGTCTGCATAAAAATAACATTGTAAAATACAACCATAGTTATGTTTGTAATATAAACATACTATAATATAATTTAAAACATGTAAATGGTTATATGTGACAACGTATGAATATATTTATAAATAACAAAAAACAAATACACGAATATTTACATTTAGACTTACATACATATTTTGATATTTTCTGCTTACCTTTTTATGTGTTTGATATTATTTATATTATGATATTATCATTTATAATAAAAAACAAATTTATTTGTTGACAACAAATATGTATTTAATGTTTTTACGGTTTTAGATGAACCGTTTGCTTACACACATATTTCTGAACTGAAAAAATTTCAAAACCAAAATATGTATTTTTAAAACCAAACATAATTTGTTTATTTTTAGTCAAACTTAACATACTATGTTTAATAATAATATATTATGGCTATAATTTTTAAATATTAAAAATAATTTGGTTGTGATTTGAATTTTATTATGTTTCAAATCAACCATGTTGCCTTTTTGGTGCGTATAACCATTGAATGATTAACTGTTAACAAAAAACTTGTTTATCGTGACCAAAGTATTGTTTTAAATAACTATAATTTGTTCACAGCAAACATCTATTGTTACAGAGAACATAGTGTGGTTGCCGTGATCATACAATAACCATGTTTTTTCTTTGCGTGTACTTAACAAACCATGAACTGTTTAAAAATATGTTTCTGGAACGCAAACGGCTTACGCCAACACAAAAATGAACTCGAGTACTTCTTGAAGAACCAACAAATTGATGTCATGATGGTTTCAGAGACTCATTTAACAACAAATAGCTTTTTTAAAATCAATGGCTATATATTATACGACACTAAAGACCCCCGTGGCAGAGCATGTGGTGGTTCAGCTATTCTAATAAAGGCTCGAATTAAACATCATTTACTGTGTGATTTTTGTGAGGACTATCTTCAAGCAACAAACATCTGTATTGAAGAATATCATCAAAACTTTGTTATTTCTGCGATTTATTCACCTCCTAGATTTCAAATATCAGAGAGGCAATACATCAACTTTTTCAAATCACTAGGTCCCTGTTTCATAGCATCAGGCGACTACAACGCTAAACATACGTTTTGGGGATCACGCCTAATAACTCCAAAAGGTCGTATTTTGTTTGATACAATTTCCAAAATGCGTCTGAATGTGATATCAAGTGGACAACCCACCTATTGGCCTACTGATCGACAAAAAATACCTGATGTTATTGATTTTGGCGTGACTAAAGGTATTTCGAGAGAAATGATTAAGGTTGAAGCGTCACTCGAATTATCCTCAGATCATTCACCCACTATTGTCTATATATGGAATCAGCAAAATATCGTGTCGCCAACAACTTGCACAAGCATTAATTGGTTGAAATATAGAAAGTATCTCAGTACCCATTGTTCGGAAAACATACCGCTAAGAACACCAGAAGATGTGGACCAGAGTCTAATTTATTTTGATCAAAACCTTAAATCAGCTGCCCAACATGCGACAGAAACCAGACAACCAGCTAGATACAATCAAATTTACTTTGTAGATGTCGAGCGGCTCTTGGCTGAGAAAAGAAAAATTAGAAGAGAGTGGCAAGCACACAGATCTCCTCAACTCAAATCTAGACTTAAATTTTGCACGAAACGACTAAGACAGCTGCTAGAATCTCGAAGAGTAGCATCTCTGAAAAATTACTTGGAAGACCTCGATGCAACTGCTCAATCAGATTATTCATTATGGCGTGCATGTAGGAACCTTAAAAGACCGGTCGTACGTAAGCCTCCCTTGCGAACTTCTTGTGGAGACTGGGCAAGGAATGATACCGAAAAAGGCAATTTGTTTGTTGGACATTTGAAGAAGGTTTTCACCCCAAATGTATGTACTTATATAGCTGAGTTACCATCAGTAGAGACTAGTGCCGTAGTACCCCTAAGATTTGAATTTCGCGATATTGAAAGGGCAATAGCAGATTTAAACACCAAAAAAGCCCCTGGCGTTGATAAAACAAATAACAAGATGTTAGTTGAGTTGCCCCGTATAGGTCGCAGAATTATTCTGTTTGTTTTTAATGCCATCTTACGTCTTGAGTACTTTCCCACAGAGTGGAAGGTCTCTTTGATAACTATGATTCCTAAACCAGGAAAAGACCACACAAAAGTAGAATCATACAGACCTATAAGCCTTTTATCAAACGTGTCAAAGTTGTTTGAGAGAATATTAATAACTAAGCTGAATCCAATTCTTAGCGCGAAAGGATGCATTCCGAACCATCAATTCGGCTTCAGAAAACAACATAGTACGATCCAACAAACACACAGATTAGTAAATGTAATTAAAACGACCTTTGAAGAAAAAAAATACTGTTCTGCGCTCTTTATCGACGTTTCTCAAGCATTCGATAAGGTTTGGCACGAAGGATTAATATTTAAACTAAAGCTGAACTTGCCCGAAAACTTGTATAAGCTCTTAAAAGATTATTTAACGAATCGCAAGTTTTTATTAAAAGAAGGTGACTTTTTAAGCTCGCCACAGCTCATTGAAGCCGGAGTTCCCCAAGGTAGTATTTTGGGACCAATTTTATATTTACTGTACACATCGGATATGCCAATTAGCACCCTAGTCCACACTTCAACTTTTGCAGATGACACAGCTTTTTTAAGTATTCATGAAAGTGATCAAGAAGCATCACAACTTTTACAAGACCACATACTCAATTTGGAAAAATGGCTAGGAAAATGGAGAATAAAAGTGAATGAACAAAAATGCACTCACATATCTTTCACACTGCGCAGGGACTCATGCCCTCCTATTCGCATAAATAACCAAATGATACCACAGCTTTCAGTTGTTAAATACCTGGGTATACATCTTGACCGTCGCCTTACTTGGAAAAGCCACATTGACTTCAAGTTAACACAAATGAAACTAAAAGCAGTACAACTAAATTGGCTTATTGGCAGAAACTCCACCTTGAGCTTAGATTGTAAACTTCTACTGTACAAGTCGGTCCTCAAACCAATTTGGTGTTATAGGATGCAGTTATGGGGCACTGCCTCAGCTAGCAATGTAGAAAAAATTCAAAGGCGCCAAAATAAGATTTTACGTATTATTACATCTGCTCCCTTGTATATAAAAAATTCGAACATCCACAAAGACCTAAATATGCCATCAGTTAAATCAGAAATAGCGGAACATGCAGTCACATATCTAAAGAGGCTTGAATCTCATCCAAACCCTTTGGCGCGTAACATGCTGAATGAACCTGGTTACATTCGACTAAAAAGAAGAGATACTGCTTTTCTTGGCCGTACATTAGAGGGATGACCCGCAAATGATTTCGAAATCCGTGAAACAAACATTATTTTTGTCTAGCACTGGCTGGACTTAAAAAGAATATTTTATTTTAGACTTAAGATACGAGTAATTATTGTTAGTTCAAAAATTATTGAAGATACAATAAATAAATTATGAAAAAAAAAAAAAAAAAAAAAAAAAATTTATATGTTAATAAAAAAAATTAGATTAATTTAATTAAATTAAATATTCAATGTATAATTTTTTTTTTTTTAACTTTAACCTTCTTTCAAATTGAACCTCGTATGAAAACAAGACGGCGTTAGTACTGAAAAACCTGTCCAACTCAATAACGATAAACACAAATTTTATACAAAACGGAAGGATAACACATGAGTGACCGACTGACTACCTTTAACGAATGATTAACCACTAACTTAATACAAGTGTGTACAACAAAATTATCAACAACAATAAAAAAAAGTTTAATCGGTCACTTGTTTAAGGAAGTGTGAGTAAATTTACTTTTATATTTTATATATGTGTATGATTTTACTCGCGGTTAGAAATTTTAATAATTTTTTATAGATTTTATACTTACCATAACATTAACAATAGTATATACAGTGGGTGAAGTAAAATTGAACGCAATTTTTTAAACTCGTTTTTATTGAGTTATTAGAACTCATAAAATCTAAAGTGGATACTAATGGCATGTTCAAGTTTATAAAACTTAACTTAGACCTTTTTTTTTGGACGAAGTGCTTTGATTTGTACAATATTACACAGCGCACATTGGGTTGAACAATAGAAGAAGATTTGTTCTTTAAATAAATTCTTTTTATTTTTAAGACAAATATAATTCTACAATTTGGAACAATAAAGTTTGCGAAACTTTATTTTTTAATTTTATATGCGCCTTTTGTTTATTTTGAACATATTTGCTTTTTTCCCATTTTCGTTATTTTTTCGAAACTAAGTAGTATTAAGTTGTAGTTAAAAACTTAATTAAAACAAATTTAAATTTTTTATAAAGCTTAAACTCAATGTTAAGCTTTAAACAAGAATTTATTTTCATAAAACTTAAACAAAATTAACAAAATTTTTCTTAATGAAACAATAGAAAAAAAGACAAAAAACCTATTTTCAAGCAAAATCTGAGTCCTTATTATTTATGCCTAAACTTTTTTGACGACAAGTAGCAGTCAGGCAATTTAATGCCTATATTAATCGTGTAGCTGCCCTTGGAAAGGAATAGGAGTAGATAAGATTGGAATGCTTCACTTGTGGCAACACCGCAATTGCACGTTATGATTATTTTTAGAACAGTGTTGCAGCGCCTCTCGTGTTATTTATAACGTTCAAATTGTATTGTATCATTAGGGCGATAAAATTGTACCCAATCAACATAATTTGTACCAAGTAAACAAAAACTAAACATGCATACAGTAGCTCCATATTTTGCAAAATAACTAAATATTTCATAAGCAAAAAGCTTCCTAATGAACTTGCCTCCAGCAAGTACTTGGAACTCCATAAAATTAACCGGATTTTAATCCGATAGAGTAAATACGGATTTATTTTTAATAATGTTTGAAGAGTCGTCTAATTACCAACAAAGGCCTTACGATTTGTCATTGGAAAAAATGTAAAAATTTATATAACCTGAATGAAGTCTACCGGAAACTAATTGAGGCGATGCAATAACGTTCGAATGCTGTAGGTCTTATTACAGACTTATATTATATTTCTTACTTATACATAAAAGGGCTCTTAAAGCAAATAATAAAAATCATTAACATAAATCAAGCATATTGCAATTTAGTTAGTTCTAGAGAGGGTTGGAGAACTATAAAATTAGAAATGTCTGTTAATGTAAGAAAAAGTACAAAAAATATTGATTAAATAAAAATAAAAATTTGAATATATTTTATATGAAACTGTACGAAAAAAATTGTACCAGAGTACAAATTTGGCACAATTGTACCACAAATCCCAACACTGCTAGTATATCCAGCACCCTCCAATTAAGATTTCTACCAATCGCAACCCGAAAACTCTTTGAAAATCAGCTTGTATACCAATTTTTTGGAACAATTAACAATATTTCTACACTAGTTATCGAGTTAAATATTTCTAACAATTTGGACGAATACGTATAGTTGCTGAAGCCGTTTAAAAAAGTATACATATGTATGTATATCGTTAAAGAAAATCTAGAAAATCAATTTACCTCAAATGCTACAATTTACACTTTTAGTTAATGTGAGCTGAAGTGAAAAAATTTTTATTTTGAGTGATTGTAGAAAAAACCGCTAGTTATATATAATATTGTTTTGTCTTACCTAGTTGAAACATTTACTTCAATTAACCAATTTAAAATTTTGAATTAATCCTAATTTTTAGTACCGTTCAACCCTATGTGCAACGGTACAAAATAACATTATATGTTTGATGCCGCAAAAACTATCTCCTTTTTTTCCATAACTGTAGTTTAAAATTAAGTCCGTATATCCGGTGAATCCTTATCGTATATTATGTTGAATCCTCAAGGATATTTTAAATTATTTTTTTTTAAGTTTTATTCCTAGAAGTTTGATGTTTGGTTAAAAGATTAAAAAATGTTCACAATTAACAACATAAGTATTTGGAAGATAATAATAGTAAAATAATAATTAAAGCTTTAATTCAACGTAAAGCTTGAATAATAATTATTTTTATTTATTATTGACGGAATTATCGAATATATTTAATTTAAAATTGGAAATATATTTAGAAAATATCTAAAAAATTCTTATATGAAATTTGTTCAATGAGAAATTCATAAAATATTTATTCTATTTATTATTATGGGGAAAGTATGTGCATATGAGGACTTACCAAATTTTCTGAATAAAATCTGTGAGTATAATTATTCATAAAACTTAAATGAATTCATTTAGTTTAGACAGCGAACAACAAAAAATTTCTAAACCAAATTCCATAATAACAATTTTAATCAAAAAATCTTTACTTTTCTTTTTCTTAATGTAAAAAATTAAAAGAAAAGGAAATTACACGTGCCAAGCTTTTAGCCTGTCTACATCAAATATCCAGACTCTTTGGCTGAAATCAAACTCGCAACCCCCAGGTACAAAATAAGATACAATTTTGTGTTTTTCAATTTATGTTTTATTTTAATTTAAAATTTTATTTTAAAGAATGCAGTGTGTAAGGTTAAAACCAAATAAAAAAACTAATTTTAAGGTCCTTCCAAGATTTGGCAGACATCCTAAAACAACGCGCAGAATCATTATACTCAAAAGAAAGGTGTCTGTGCACAGATTCTTGCTAAAAATAATCTCTCATTTTAAGGCGTAGCCAAAAAAAAATTATACAAAAATATATGGAATATTTAATTTGAATGCAAAGAGGTTTACTTTAGTAAAGATATTATAAAAAATTGCTTTTACACAAAAAATCGGTTTTTGTTTAAACAATTTTTTTTTTCAATTCGCTGTTTCTCAAAATCATATTCTCTAAGAAAAAAACAATTTCCAAAACAAGGTTGTATTTCAGAATTAATTTCAAATATTTAAACAATTAAAAGTACTATTTATAATCATAGCCGTAAGCGAAATACTTTCCCTTACTTCTGAAAGTACTAAAATACTTTGTCCCAGAAAAACATTGTCCTGCCTGGACTTATATAATGGGTGATTTTTTTGAGGTTAGGATTTTCATGCATTAGTATTTGACAGATCACGTGAGATTTCAGACATGGTGCCAAAGAGAAAGATGCTCAGTATGCTTTGACATTTCATCATGAATAGACTTACTAACGAGCAACGCTTGCAAATCATTGAATTTTATTACCAAAATCAGTGTTCGGTTCGAAATGTTCAAATGTGACAAATTTTGTTCAGCGATGAGGCTCATTTCTGGTTGAATGGCTACGTAAATAAGCAAAATTGCCGCATTTGGAGTGAAGAGCAACCAGAAGCCGTTCAAGAACTGCCCATGCATCCCGAAAAATGCACTGTTTGGTGTGGTTTGTACGCTGGTGGAATCATTGGACCGTATTTTTTCAAAGATGCTGTTGGACGCAACGTTACGGTGAATGGCGATCGCTATCGCTCGATGCTAACAAACTTTTTGTTGCCAAAAATGGAACAACTGAACTTGGTTGACATGTGGTTTCAACAAGATGGCGCTACATGCCACACAGCTCGCGATTCTATGGCCATTTTGAGGGAAAACTTCGGAGAACAATTCATCTCAAGAAATGGACCGGTAAGTTGGCCACCAAGATCATGCGATTTGACGCCTTTAGACTATTTTTTGTGGGGCTACGTCAAGTCTAAAGTCTACAGAAATAAGCCAGCAACTATTCCAGCTTTGGAAGACAACATTTCCGAAGAAATTCGGGCTATTCCGGCCGAAATGCTCGAAAAAGTTGCCCAAAATTGGACTTTCCGAATGGACCACCTAAGACGCAGCCGCGGTCAACATTTAAATGAAATTATCTTCAAAAAGTAAATGTCATGGACCAATCTAACGTTTCAAATAAAGAACCGATGAGATTTTGCAAATTTTATGCGTTTTTTTTTTAAAAAAAGTTCTCAAGCTCTTAAAAAATCACTCGTTACATATCTTTTGCAACATATAAATCCACTTTTCCCACCTTTTGGATCCATAAATATGTTCTCTTAAAAGCCACAACTTCCCTGCAGGAAATTTGGGGCAATTGCCCCCATTTCACCACTTTTGTCAACTATTATGGTGACTCTTTGGCGACATTGTCAACAAATCGTCTACATTTTTATATTTGAAAAAAAAAATATGTTTATTTTAAATATTCAAAAAATCAATATAAATTGTGTTTCAAATCATCAAAACGGCATAACACCTTACTGGACATTCTGGCGGAGTATAAAGTTTTGCTAGACAGAATTGTTAAGTAAAATATGGTTGCTACAAAGTAGGAGTGAGTAAAAATTAAAAGAACTGGACGCTATTTTAGCCATTAGAAAAAAAGAGATTGCGTGATTAGCCATATGTGTTTAAAGTTTTAATAGGTAAACAGTTTGTTGTTTGTTTTAAGTTTTGTAATATTTTGACAATTATTTTTTTTCATAATATTTAGATGTTATTTCAACTTTTAGTAAATTTTTGGATAAAACTCTTCGACCAGCATTTCAGCGGCAAAAAAAGGAAACTTTTTAAACAAATAGGTCGAGACAAAGCAAAATCAAACTGAAAACAAATGGATGAAGACACTTCAAACAAAGATTAAATTTTAACATTTTTTTAACTGAAATTATTTATAATCATACTCGTAACAATCTTATTGAATTGTTCGTAATAATTAATTTTAACTTTTTTAACTTAAATTTTTATAATCATTATCTTGAATTGTTCATATTAACTAATTTAAATTTTAGATTTTATGTTAGAAAACTGTTATGAATTAGTACTTTTTAGTCATTCATTTATTTTTTAATAAACCCACAAAAGTTAAGAAAATATGCATTTTCATTGTCCAATCTATTTCAGAAAAGTACCAAAAGTGTAGACTAGAATTACTAAAACGTACTAGTGAATCACTAGTTCCAATGTCTACATATGGTCCTAAAAGAACTACCTAGTCAATAGTACCAATGTCAGTAGTGGATTTTCAATGACATGCACATGTTAAATGTCTATAGTAAATAGCATTGTCTGGGGTATAATGACACTAGTACTGGTGACTGTGTCAATAGTAATTCAGTACAGATTCACTATTGACATTTCCTGCAGGGCTATTATAATTATTTTTTCATACATGCATACGTACATACATATATAAAGAAAATGAATTTTCTATATTAAAAAAAAAACACTTTTATTTATTAGCCAATATCGATTCGGTTAACTCGGTGTGATGTGTTAACTTTTCCTATAAAAACCTCCTGTGAATATGTGTATGTATATCATGTAAATTTCTACGAATGTGTTAACACAGTGTCGCTCATGTATATTTCCAACATTTGTAATTTGTAGACATGTGAATGAGTTCTCTTTCTACACTCACAAAATCAGTTTAAAATAATTGACGCTAAAAATAGTTAACAGTTCCACGAGTACCTACTACAAAAATTTAAAATTAATAAAACAAAAAAAAAAAAAATATATATATATATACTGGTACATATATATAAAGTGTCTAAGTAGTGGTGGTCGGTCACTTAATCATACATTTGCAGCTTTTGTTAGACATGACCTTAAACACATGTATTCATATATAATGCGACTAAATATTCATTCATTGGCTACAAAAGAATATTTTAAATTTGAAAGGAAACAGCTGGCACTAAAAACAGTCATTTAATAGTTTAAGTTTAAACTAAAAGGGAAAAGTTTATCAATCGATAGCTGCTAAATAAATTGAATAATTTAATTAAAACTTATTTTTTTAATTTTAGTAAATTTTAGCTATAATATTGAAGGAAGGTATTATTGTTGGGTTGCGAGGTTTTTAATTTGAAATTGATAGGAAACATCTTTTGTACCAATTAATTGGTGTAGAACGAAATTAGTTTTAAATTAAAGTTCAATTTTTTTTTTAATTTATTCAAATATATATTTGTTTAAAACAGAACATAAAAAATCCTAATTAAACAAATAATTTAATCAATTAATTATTTAATAAAATTTTACTCTGATACCAATTACAACCTTTGGTTGGTGAAAATATTTCTGTCTGTGTGTGAATAGTGAATAGTGTGAAATATACACAAAGAAAAAATATGGTTGAGGTAACCACATTTGATGAGCAACATATTTTTTTATAGAGGTATAGAACTTTAAGTTGGCATTACTTTTAAAGATGGCGACCGATTTAACAGCTGTCAAGTGATTTATTCTCAGTTTGGTTTGGCAATTCAACTTGAATAGACTCACGCCTAAACAACGCTAGCAAATAATGAAAATAGGGCCCAAAACGAGATTACCGTTGTTCCCGATTTTCATAAACGAAGTTTGTTTAGCGATGAAGCGCACTTCTGGTTAAATGGCTACGTCAACAAACAAAACTGCCGCATTTGGAGTGAAGGTAATCCTCAAGTATATGTCGAAACACCGTTACATCCAGAAAAACTGACTGTTTGGTGCGCTTTATGGGCTGATGGAATCATTGGTCCGTACTTTTTCAAAAACGATGGTGGCCAGAACGTTACGGTCAATGGTGATCGGTATAGAGCTATGATTACTAACTTTTTCATTCCTGAATTGAATAACCATGGAGCTATGTAAAGTCATTGGTCTATGCGGATAAGCCACAAACGCTTGACCATTTGAAAGGCAACATTCGTCGTGTTATTGCCGATATACGGCCATAAATATTGGAAAAAGTCATCGAAAATTGGACGTCCAGATTAGACTACATCCGCGCCAGCCGAGGCGGTCATATGCCAGAAATCATATTTAAAATGTAATGCCACAAGATTATCTTTCGAATAAATAAAATTAATGTCAATCGAATAATCCATCGTTGTTTTATTGCAACTTAAAGTTCTATACCTCTATTTATAATATCTAGTAGTTAAACCATATTATTAATTAATATTATAAAAATATTTTTAAATTATTGTCGACCCTGATGATGAAAATTTAAAAATAACCTAAATTTGGTTTAAGTATAAAGATATTATAATAAAATGTGACCATATTATAATAAAAATGAATTATATTATGATCATATATAAACATTATGTGGTTTATTTAAATGATTATACCAAGATTAAAAACTATGTGATGCATATGGCAATTTTGTCTTAATATTTTTGATAATAACAGAATTATTTATTATTTTATTTATTAAAATTTTATTATTACATAAATTTACAACAACTTTTGATGACTATTTTTATATTACAAGTATAATGAAATTTATAGTCAAGCTTAAGTTCGTGGTAGACTTCATTCTCACCAACTGACGATTGATAATTGAATACAAGTTTTCTCGAATTCCTTTATCTGGGTTTGGTTGGTTAAATAGATGATGCTTATAACTAAACACTACCCTAAGTAGATAGATACGATGAGTGCTGATGACCGACGTAGCTGTCTAGAAAATGTGCATTCCGCTCTGCTGGTGTCTAAAAATTAAATTTTTCGAATTTTTCTTTAATATTATCACCTAATTTGTAATTTAATTAATTCTTTCTTAGAGAGAATAAAAACGAACTTAAGCTTGACTATAAATTGCATGATACGTAACTTTTCATCACCCTATTTTATAAATAATAATAAAATAAAATTCAGAAAAAAATTGTGTACCATTTTTTATTATCTACATATGTATAATAAAATAGCATTTCCGTCTGTCTGTACGTCTGTCTGCTTTTCTTTTGTGTTCGCATTACGTAAAAACTACTAGATTGATTTTGACAAAATTTTGTGAGGAGATAACTTAGTATCCTGATTCCAATATAGGATAATTTTTTTTCCTCAAAATTATCTTATTTCCAAGAGAAAGTAGAGAAAAGCAGTGAAAGTGCGCAGTTATTTTATTAAATATAAAGTAAAGTAATAAACCATAACTGAAGTACTAACCACTAACAGATGGCGCTGTAAAGTAAATACATAACCATAACTGAAGCATAGTTTAACGCCGCATTAAAAAAATCAGGGTTTTTGGTGTGGATTGCTTTCAAAGCAAAATCGAACAAACTATTGCAAGGACGCTAAAGAGGTGACGGGCACAGCTAGTCTATACATATAATAAAACAGTAGCTTATCCCCTGTCTGTCTTTTTGTCTATACTCGTATCACGTAAAAACTACTGGATGGGTCTTAGCAAAATGATGTGAGGAGGTACCTTAGTATCTTTTGGATACCCTTTTCACCAAAATTATCTTATTTCCAAGAGAAAGTGGAGAAAAATCAGTGAAAGTACGCCGATTTGTTTTGACAATTTAAAGGTACTGCATACTTTAAGGCATCCCTTATTTTTTAAAGCGGGATATTTTTAACACGGTTGCGCAGCAGATGGCGCTGTTTTAGAATATTGACGAAATATGAACTACTTACTGCCGAAGAGACAATTGAATAAAATTTGATTTGTATTTTTCCTTTGGTGAATTACATTGTAAAATATTTTGAACAATTTTACAGAGCTTTACAACAATTTTTGGTATTTTAGAATCTTATATAAATTTTAGAATTTTATTCAGCGATGGGTATATTTATATAAAGTTAATAAGAATACGTAAAGCACTACAAAATTAAGAGGTTATCATTTGGTGTGGATTACTTTCAAAGCCAAATTAAACAAAATATTGTCAGGTCACGGGCACAGGTAGTTTGTATATAAAGCACACACCAGTAAAATCCGATGACTAAAAATAATTATTTGTATTTGTTGTTTTTATTTGCGTGCTGTCACTTAATCTCATTTTTAACCGACTTCAAAAAAAGAAGGAGGTTATCAATTCGTCTGAATGTTGCTTTTTTTTTTGTTTGTGCTCGCAGAACTCAGTCATTTCTGAACCGATTTTAAAAATTTTTTCTTCATTAGAAAGGAAATGCTTACAGATTGGTCTTATTTTAAAAGAAATTCAGAATTTTGAAAATTAAAGGGTGTCCCCATACAACATACGTGTTTTTTACGTGTATTATGAACCGTAAAGGGCACCCTTTTAAAAATTAAAAAAAGTGCATATCACTATAGCTGCCAATAACAGAAATTAATAAAAAAATAAACTTACAAATTAAAGGGTGTCCCCATATGTGACGTCAATTTAAATATATGAACCATTTGAACCATTGTAGACAATCACCTGATAATTGGACAGAATGTCCAATATTTATAATCAGAAATTAAATATTTATAATTAGAAGTTAAAGGGTGTCCCAATAGTTGATGTAATTTGATGTATATTGCAAAACTTTTGAACTGTAACAGAGAGACGGTTGAAATTTACAAAGAACCTGTATATCTAGGTCCCTTATAAAATCAAGTATATAATTTAAATTTGGAAACTAAAGGGTGTCCCCATAATTGATGAAATTTTACCTATCTAGCCATATCTTTTGAACTGTTATAGAGAAACACTTGAAAATTAGATAGAATCTCCACTACTATGTCCCGTATAATAACATTTATAAATATTTAAAGTTATAAAGGGTGTCTCAATAGTTGATGTAAATTGATGCATATGGCTAAACTTTTCAACCATTTTAAACAGACATTTGAATTTACAAAGAATCTGTCCTTTAAAATAAGTGTTTAATTTAAAATTGTACATTAAAGGGTGTCCCCTAGGTGATATTGTTTAACCTATATGGCCATATCTTTGGAACCGTTACTTTTTATTATTGTGTTAGTAGTAATAAGTGTAAAAAATAAAGGGTGTTCTCATATCTGATGTCGTATATGGCTTTATTTGCTAAACCGTTATGGATAGACATTTGAATATACGGAACGTATAAAACTATGTCCGTTATTAGAGCAACAAGTATAAAAGTATATGATTTGGGTACTAGTTCTTACAGATTACTTCCTTTTATGTTTTTAGTTTAGAATTGATGCACATATATTTGTTTTGTAGTCGGTTTTTTTTTGCAAGAATTATATCTTATTTATATTTCACAGGTTTATTTACAGTGTTGTGAGTTTTCTATATATGAAAAATCCAATTATGGAAATGAAAAAAATGTTTAATGGCATTTCATAAAGACACTTTTACTAATAAGCGTAAAAAAAAATTATATTAAAATAATAATTTTTTCTAAAGATATGGCTCTTCAAAATTGTGGCTCGAAATAACTACAATTTTGTATAAAAAAGGAATAAAAATGAGCATGTATTTCGTAGGGTTAAATAATTAAATTTAGTTGGCACATAAACCAAATTTGTACTGTATTAGGTGTTGTATTATGTTTTAAGAATATACACGGTATCTTTAATTATATATGTCGATAACAGTGACTTGTATGTGATAAGCAAACATATAATAGTAAAAAAAAAATTTTTTTCAAGTATTACCGGTATATTTTTTCTTGCATTTTATAACAAAAAGTATATTAATTTATAAAAATAAAAATTTAGCTGCGCTTAAGTGCGCCAATTTAAATTATTGTAATTTTTTTAGTGTAGCAAAGTAAACTGTCTAGTGGAAAAAAAATCAAAAAAAAAATTATCAATAACATATATATGGGATGAAAGCTGTGATTCCCACGATTACAGAGGTAGTTTGGTTTATCATCTCCGTTATACCTATAAAAAGTTACACGGCTTTAAAATCGAATTGTTTTGATAATTTTTTTCACAATTTTTAAGTAACAAATAATGAGTTTGGAAAAATAAATATCAAGAATTCATTTTTCATTAAAAATGCATGGAATTATATTTGTTTTATTCAGAAATGTAGCAGAAACAATGTAAAAATCCTAAAATTCAAATATTTATAACAACACTATAAAAAATTTTGCAAAGTTTTTAGCCAAAACATCTACTTTAAAAAAAAGTCACCTTCGATGGACCCGAAAAAATATGCAAAAAATATGTATATACTTAAGTTTAAGGATATATTGAAGGTAAGGGTGTCCATTCATCCAATTAAAAAAATATAAGTGTCTTGTCTTCGAAATTAATTAAAAAAATTTTATTTAACTTTTAATTTTTTTTTTAATTATTTGTAAAAATATATTTTTTTAGTCTAACGTGGGAATTGAATTGAATTAAATTTGGTCAAATCATTAAAAATATCACATCCAATTACTATAAAGGAATTTCATACAGTTAGCATTTTTTCTAACTTTTATGACACTTATTAATTTCAGGATATACGGGAAGGACACGAATCCTTACTTCGAATTTTTTTAAATTTTGTTACGTTTTGCCAACGTAAATATATGTGCCAAATTTCAGCTATTTACAATAACTTTTTCCATATATGGCCACTCGTTAAATGAAGTCACGACACTGTGCGACCCCTTGAGAAAGTAGACATAAAATTTATGAATTTACAAGAGGGGTATTAACTTAAAATTTTAAAATTTTTAGTACAGCTAAAAAACTGTTTGTGACTACATTTTAAGATAATTTCAAAATCCGAGAATATTATAGTAAACCAATTCCATTTAATAATATATTTACACTGTTTTTCTTTTAATTTTTTTGCAATTATTGCCAAATAAAAATAATACCTTTTGGTTGTTATAAAGGTACTCAAGACACTATCATGAAAATGGTCTCATATGCGGGTTTCAAGATGAAAGAGTAATAAGAATACGTTGAAATTTTTATAGTATTTAGCTTTAGTGCATTTAATGCTAAATCGTACGTATTTTAAAATAAACCATAATATAATTTAGATAATAATATTTTTATGTTTAAACTGTAAAATATTAAAAGTAACCAGGGATGTAACAATTATAAGATAAATGACAAAAAAATTCATTTCTAAACATTTATAGTGATGAATTTATAAAATGGTAATATTTTATTTTGCTCATCGCAACCAATTTTAGTGAGAGTTTTGTTTTTTGGTTATAAATAACCATTATATCAATCAAAAACTTTTTTTTTTTTGGTTTCAAATAACCAATATATTAACCGAAAATATGTTATAGCGGTGGCCAAGGTAATACAAGTTTTGTAAAAATTTCAGGAGTCCACCTAGTGCAGTTCTAGTGATACAGTGCCGCGACAGATGGACAATCCGTCTGGCTGAATGTATTAATCTCCTATTATTTTTAGTTTGTTTTTAAATTTAAAATTTAATAATCCTTACAAGTATAAGTGTAATTTTTTTCTTTTGTTATTTAAAATTCCTGAAATGCTTGCAAAATCTGTAGGACAAAAAACCAATCAACGATAATACCAAAAACGTTGTTAGAACTTGAAATCAAAGAGACAATAACAAAAGGATACAATGTAAAAGCTGGGCATTGTTCAATATAAAAAGCAAACAAAAACACGCACTTTTGCTACCACCCAACAAACACAATGATAAACGTTTGAAACAAGACGTTTTTTTTTTTATAGGATATTAAGGGTAATTTCGAAACTCTTTTTGAACGGCCTATTTAAAACAGAAAACACCTAAGGTTTCTCTTATCATCTTATCGAGAGTTATATTTCAAATTAATAATCCCAGAAAAAATTGTTATTGAATTATTTTTGGGGATGTAGGTTCAATTCCCACCAAAAGCTCTGCACGTTCCACAAAATAAGAGCCTACATTTACTATTAATCACAATTTGAAAAAAAAAAAACAAAATTATAAAAACGTTTGAGAATAAGTTGATAATTAATATATTTCTCAATATGAGAGAAGGCTATTACTCAGAAATTAATGGCTAATCAATTTCACACGCCTGTTTAAAAAAAAAAACTTTATTTCGAATTATGATCAAATTTTTTTGTTTGCTGGTCATGTGTTCAGACTTGTACACGACAGTCAAACACAGATGTGGAGAGAATCGTGCAACGTTTTAATCAATATTTTTTTCTAATGGATTTTACAATATTATTGAACTATTGAACATGGTTTTACTTTGTGTTTGTTTGTAGTGGCTGTGATTTCATTTCTTAAATGTGTTTTTGTTCTTGCTGTTGTTTTTGTTTTTGTTACAATAATGGTCAAGTTACTAAAGGGTTACCAAATGAACTTTGTGCAAAATCATTGGTCATTGTGCGTCTATTCCTGTGTCTGCCATTTTGGGTTGTTATGTGTTTAAATTGTGTGTGAGTGTAATATAAATGAAAGCGAAATGTGATTATACATGGTCATGTTCTTGTATTGTTTTTTATTGTTTGTTCGATCGAACAATATGCATTGGACAGAATTTAGTAAATATTGGATAGGGGCCAAAATCGCACATAACCTATATTAGTTTATTAATTGAAAGACTCTTTCAGTTTAGTTAATTCGTAAAGACTAAATGAAGGAGGCAGGATTTTTTAAATGAAATTACTTTTTCACTCACCCTATAATTATTTAATATGTGCTTTTAAATATAAGTACATGTTTTAGGACATGCCTATTATGTATTTGTTAAGCAACATAGAAAGACCAAACACACATGTAGTCACACACATGCAAAGTCATGTTTGCACACATACACATCCATATAATACACTGCTTTAGGAAGCATGTATTTTCTAATGTTTAAATAAACATGTCCTTTGAGAACATTTAAATCGAACACTTTAACCTGGGGCAGATATTTTATTAAGATTATAATCGTTTAAAAGATTTATGAAATAATTTCTGTTTAATTTTCATTTATAAAATTAAATTTATTGTTTGTTTTAAAACAAATGATATCGACACTTAAAATTGGTTTATCTTTATAAAAAAAAAACAAAAAAATAAATGTAATGAAAAAATTCATTTGAAGACTGAAAATATTAGGGATGAATAGATAAGTAATATGTCGCATATTAGGGAATAGGGACTTACATTTGAAAGTCGGATTTTGTAGACTTGCAATTTATTTATAGTTCAAAAGTGGTCTTACATATTTAAGTCTAATTAAAAATACAAAGATAGAAAAATATTAATATGAATGTTAATATGACTTTGTGGTTTTCCTTACTCTCTCGCCCGCGTTCTCGCCCCTATGTTGTAAGCTATGTCAAGTTTTTTCATAAATTCATTATGTTAGCAGTAAAATCTGCCTGTTGATAAAATATAATGACCTGTTTTTACTTTACCATACGTAATATAAGGTAAAGTAGATATAGTAATCATGAAAAAAATCGAGGTCGGGATTTCGACGGATTTATACGTCGAATCCTGAATCCATTTTGACTATTTTCGCGATGATGTCTGTGGTGGTTGGGTGTGTATTTTTGTGGAGTTTGTACAGGTCATGCCGTTTGACATATCAAAATGAAATTTAGCATGTGACTTTGGTATATGGAGATGAAGAGCTGTATAGTTTTTGGGCATAATACGGAAGAGGCAAGGGATAGTTTCCTGACCTCCGAAGTTTTTGAACGCTCTACATGTCGTACCGTATGACATATTAAAACGAAATTTGGTACGTACCTTTGGTTTATGGAGATAAAGAGCTGTGTAAATTTTGGGCATAATCGGGAGGGGGAAAGGGGTATTTTACTTACACCCAAATTGTGTAAACGCTCTACAGGTCATACCGTATGACATATAAAAATGAAATTCAGTATGTGTCTTTGGTTTATGGAGCTGAAGAGCTGTATAAATTTTGGCCATAATCGGGAAGGGGCAATGGGTAGTTTACCTCTCACCCCAAACCGAAAATAATTAATTTTTGGATTTGAATATACTTTGAGCTTTTATTCTTTTTGTATCCATAAAAATATCAGTTTCCATTTGTTATGGTAAAGTTGAGTGTAGGCCACTCCAGTTTTATTTTATTTCTTTTTTGGTTTATGTTAATTTAAGCACTTAAGCGCCATTTATTATAAATCGAACTTGGTTTAGAGGATTACGCTTTAGGGAATTATGCTTTAAAGAATTATTCTTTAAAAATGTCCTAAAGTTTTTGAAATTATAAAAAGTCAGGCTGCGATAACAACCTTTTTTCTATTTGCAAGGCTGTTACGCGTGATGTATGATTCTAGAGGTTTTAATTTTTAATTTTAATTGCAGATACAGTTGCGTTAAATGGTGTTTAATGGCGTTTTCTTTTCTGACAAAAATATTCCATATAGTTTACACCTATTAAATTTTCGTGTTCTTTTCTGCAAAAAATATCAGAGTGTACATAAACATTATGTTCTTTTCTAAATATGTCGCACCAAAACCAGGTAAATATGCTATATTTTTTACACTCAACTTTTATTAAGGGTGCGATATTGCCCTTTTTTGTAAATAAATTTTTTTTGTATTGAACGCAAGAATTATATTTTCAATTAAAATTTTTAAGTGAATAAATATTTTATTTTATACATCACATAGGCATAAATGTTAAATGCAAAATCAGCTTGCTTTTGTGTTCTTTTGAAATCATAAAAAGGTCACATTTTTCAAGGGTTGGGTGATCCATAAAAAGTATTACCTATTAATAAGGCAAAATATTTTTTCAGAAAAGAAAACGACATAAGATTATCCAAGATAACACTTTCTATATCAGATCATACAAAGTCCATAACCAGGACTTTGTATCGCTTGCCGTTGACTGAAATGGCATTTCCAGCAGCATTTTCGAAAACATCTGAAATCCACACCAAACAATAACGTTCGGGTTTCCGCAATTTAATTTCTTAACGTATCCGCCGAAATGAAAATTCGTCAGATAATAAGATTGGCCATATTCCATATTCTGTAAGGCCGGCGCAAACTTAGAAGCCCACAATAACTTATTATATGACTTATTTTGATCAGTGGGGTTATGATATGAATGATAGTCAATATTTCGGACATAAGGAACTATCTTATACCGCTGTTATTTATGTTAAGTGAAACAATCAACTACAGAAAGGAACCTAAGATCTCAATAAACAAGTTTCTAGAACACATGAACTTCCTAGGAATTTGTTCCTAAGACCGTTTAGGTAGCGCTTAGGTAGACGGGAAATTTTTCACTTTTGCGGCTACCTAAGCGCTACCTAAACGGTCTTAAGAATCATTCCTAGGAAGTTCATATGTTCTAGAAAGTTGTTTACTGAGATCTTAGATTCATTTTTATAGTTGATTGTTTCCTTAAATTTTGAACGCTTTGCTACCTATGGACCTGAACAGGGGAAAAAAGGTAAAAAAATTGAATGTTTTAAAGTTTTTTGCGATTTTGACCTTGAATATGAATTTTTTTTGATTTTATATGTTAACAATTTTTGTTCTTTATAACAAGAGCTACAACTGCCTCAGAGAGTATATCAAAATTTCAAACGGTTTGCAAAATATGAGCTTGAGGAAATGATCATTTTTTTTGCAAAAATGACATCGAGGCCCCACAACTTTGAGGGCCCATAAAAAAAACCTGGAGGACTTTGGGCAAAACTGGGAGACAGGGGTCTTTTTTTTGGTCTTTTATCACGCAGTGGTGTCCGTTTATGGTTATTTTTTCCGTGTTGCACTGTGTAACATTTTGTTAATCAAAATATGGCCCTTAATATTTAAGTTTTATTTTAATATTTATTGTCGAAATAAAAATAAATCACTAATGATAAATATTACTCTGTCATATAACATAATCATAATTACTCTTTGTCATAAAATTATTTATTTAAACTAAATCGGCTAATAAATATTAAATAAATATTAAAATTTTAAGATAACATTGAGCAAAATACAAAAGATAATTCATTAAAAATTATGCCTTTAATACAAAAACAAAAATACACTTTATAATTATCATTTTGTTATCTAAAAGCAATTGTCAAAGACAAAACAAGTTTTTTAGAAAAATCAAAATATCTATTTTGTGTTGCGATTGAGAATACATTAATATTATAGATTTTTCAATTTTTAAGCCAACGTGTGCAATGAGTAGACCTTGCCCGTTGTGTCCATTTCATATGCATAGAAAGCATTTTAGAATTTAGATAATATCGATTTGTTTTTAGCAACTTTAAAAGCCAACGCCGACACAAAAAGTATTTAAATGATAAACATGTGTTCCTGCAATAATTCTAACATCAGACAGCATATGTATAAATAAAGTGTTTTTTTTAACAAATTAAATGACAATCACATATCGAAACTCTCAGTTTGGTCGAAAGATGTATGTACTGCTTTATAATATAAATAAAATTATTACTAGCTAGTTTGTGCCCGCCACGTCGTGGACCTCCTGACAATATTTCGTTCGTTGAAAGCAATTAACACTAAATTATAAAATTCTCAATTTTATGAGTGCTTGAGTTGTGGTTTATGGATTTTGTTTATATAGAGGTACCTATCCCTGGATTCAAAATTTATATTAAGTTCTAATATATTAGAACCTAAGATCTCAATAAACAACTTTCTAGAACATATGAACTTCCTAGGAATGATTCTTAATACCGTTTAGGTAGCGCTTAGGTAGCCGCAAAAGTGAAAAATTTCCCGAAAATTTTTAAATTCATTTCGGCTACCTAAGCGCTACCTAAACGGTGTTAATAGTCATTACTAGGAAGTTCATATGTTCTAGAAAGTTGTTTACTGAGATCTTAGGTTCATTTTTGTAGTTGATTGTTTTCTTGAATTTTGAACGGTTTGCTACCTATAGACCTGAACAGGGGAAAAAAGGTAAAAAAAATTGAATTTTTTAAAGTTTTTTTGCGTTTTTGACCTTGAAGATGAAGTTTTTGATGATCATTTTTTTGCAAAAATGACATCGAGGCCTCACATCTTTGAGAGCCCATAAAAAAAACCTGGGAGACAGGGGTCGTTTTTTGGTCTTTTATGACGTAGTGGTGTCCGTATATGGTTATTTTGCCATGACTTAAAAAATTACACAGTGTGATATTATTGAAGCCATATGTAAATAATGTTTAAAATATCCCGACATCAATATATTCTCCTGGAAATGAGATATTCTTGCTAAAATAAAATTATCCTTTATTTGATTCAAGGTACCTCCTTACAAAGGAGGTACCTTGTAAGGTACCTCCTTACAAAATTTTATGAAAATTTATTCACCAGTTTTTAGGTGATGCGAACACAGAAAGACAAACAGTCACACAGACGGGCAGACGGACAGACAGACAGACAAAAATTCTAAAAATTACTGTGTTGTATTCCATTTCGATTACTAACTGCACCAGCCACAAAATTTTCAAAAAAATATTTTATGTACAGAAATAGTCTTATTACCGTTTTATTACATAAAAGATTTATTTTAAATTTCCAAATTTGATAAAAAAAAAAATTAACTCCAGCACTGCCGGAACAAGTATATTTGTTTTTTTTCTTCAATTTAGTTATAAAAATTGTTAGCTCAAATACATTAAAGAGAAAATAAATAAAAATATATCAGTCAAGTGCAAGTCAGACTCCGTTCCTTACTATGTTGTCTACAACTTTAAAAGCACAAGATATTAATTTTTTCATGTCTTTAATGGTGCCCCATTAATTTTTAAATTTTTGTTGTTATTATATTCTTTCTAAAGCCGCATATTTCTCCGTGCTACAGTTCAAAATATAGGGTAATTCCATCGATATTTAGCACTCCCGATTTAATTGAAACTTTTTTTGTTTAGTTATAAAATTTTTTGGGGAAATTAAATATTAATTATTTAATTTTATTACCCATAACATTTTATAGTAAAAATACAATGTATTTGTTGGGGGGAAAGAGCTAGTTTCTATACGTATTTCACTGGTTGCTCGAGCCAGATTATCAGGAAAGCTTTTTCTTAATTTTAGAGAGCCAAAAATACATTATAAGTAATAGAGTATTTTTGTTTATATTCCTTGACTATCTGAATCCAAATATAGTTTTTAAAAAATTCTATCTTTAACAGTTTTTTATTGATACAGTTATCAAAATAGAAACATACCGATTTTTTGCATATGCGATCGAGGGTTAAATATATGTATTCTAATTACAGTTCTATAAGTCCTTGGATGTTGAGTAATAGCTCACATTCAAGGAGATTTCATAAGCTTTATTTTTATAGCAATCATGAAAAAAACGATTTTTTTCTTATATTAAAAAAAATTATTAAATTTTTTTTAAATTTACATACTCATATGTTTTTTTAATGAAGCTCAGTGAGTACCCCAAAAATCTCAGAGTGAGACCCTGCACATAGGGGTATTTTGCCAATCTAGCCGGACATAAATTTTTTTTTTAGCTTATATTGGCTCTAAAAATGTACTAGGTTAATGAAACTCTGCAAAAAAATCTGTTATGGTCATAGGCTATCAAAGCTAGAAAATAGGAAAAATCGCACCAAGCAGAAAAAAATTTCCCTTGGAAGAACTAATCCTACCTCGGAAAAAATCAAGTTTTTTTTAATTTTCCCATCATCCCATGTTTAGCAATTACAATTTTTAAGGTCAAAGAATGTTCAAAAACTTAAAGCTGGACTCAAGAGATTCTTATATGCCATTTTTAGCCTCGCCCCTTTTGTGTGCGATTAAATAAAATATTATTTGAAAAAATAATGCAATTATTCAAAGAAATAGATTTTATACTTCTTAAAACCATAAACATTTATTTTTATGGGCAGGGGGAGGTATTCCTCCAATCCCACCTCCAAAACGTCCCTGTGAAAAAAAAAATTATTTTTTTATTTTTTTTGCCAATTTCCTAAAAATATTAATTTTTAAGCTTTCCAATGCCTAACCAATCCCCGCCTCCCAAGAATATTATTAAAAAAATATTTTTGTAATTTGTTACTTTTTTATATATATTTTATTTATCGGAAAATAATTAATTTATTCATAGTAATAACTTATTTATGATTGTAACGATAAATTTTATTTAAAATTATAACAATTAATTTATTTAAAACAACTTCTCCTTTGCACTAAGATGATGATGAGTGCCATGGTTCTTCTTCGTCTGATTCTTCAAATACCTCTTCCGAATCTGAATCCTCTTCAGCGTTAAGTGCTGGTGGAAGCATGAAACAAATTGCTTCTTTCGTAAAAGGTAATGACCTTTTTTTTGGAGTGGGTCTTATACTAGCAATTAGTGGGTCAGAACTTAGCAAAAGCCTATTAATAATATCTAAGTTACACCGAACCCCTGAAAACTTTCTAGCAAAATTCTGCCTGTAAAGCCGGAAATGCTTGTTTCGTGCCTCAGCCGCTTCTTTTGATAACAGCCCTATAGGCAACAATGCCTCATTCATAACAGTTGCACCATGTAATAAAATCTTTTCAGTTTATATGACAGGTGTAATATGCTCTCAAATAGGCGAATTCTGGGGTGTAAAGTAGATAATCCGAAGGAGAGGGCATCTACATGTATATCTCTTTTGATATTTAAATTGTTTTTTGTACAGGTAATAAGAGTGTTAAATGTAATGATTTAAATGGATAAAATAAATAAAAAACATCTACCTTCAGTTATTAAAAACCAAAACATTTTATGAATATAAAAAGGTTTCTTACTCGTATTTACCTATTTAAGATAAGATAAAACAGAAAAAGGTGTAATTTTTAAAAAATCGCCAAAAAAATGGCACAAATATGAGCAAGGTTTTTTACGCTGCTTATTTATTTTTATTTTTATATTCGATATTTCGCTAGACCATTGGGTAGCATCGTCAGGATATAAAAATATCGAATATAAAAATAAAAATAAATTTAAAAATTGTTATAAAAAAAAGACCTAAAGCTTAAAAACATAATTATAAAATTATTAACACAGTCAAAAACTATAATAATTGTTTAATTTAAATATAATAATATAAATAAATTTTTTGGGGGCTTACCCAAAACTCACTTTTTACTCTAAGGGTCCGACCGTCCGCAACTTGACTCAAAAACACCTTTGCTTTACCACTGTGATAAGATATGATATCTTTAATGGTTCATGAGCTACCCAATTATATCCATAATAAAACAGTTTTTCACCACTGTGCAACAGTTCAAAAATAAAGGAATATACATTAAACTTACATCAAGATCGGAACACCCTTTAGTTCTTAGAAAAGGGAGCCATTATAAAAGTGGTCTGCTTAGATATTCCCCCAATGTAGTTCGAAATGCTCTGGGTATTCTTGAAATGACTGCATGTTACGGTTCAAGTAATAAATTCACAAATAATAAAATCACGTCACTATAGAATCACCCTTTAATTTTCAATATTTTTTATTCCCCCAACGTAGTTCGAAATGCTCTGGGTATTCTTGAAATGGCTCCATGTTACGGTTCAAATAATAAATTCACATATTTAAAAATCACGTCACTATCGGAACACCCTTTAATTTTTAATATTTGTTATTATAGCGGTCATAGTAATACACCTTCAAAAGCCTTCAAGTGTGTTTTCATTTATAAATAATTATCTAAGAGGTACAAAACTTGTACATTCATGAACACGTTGAACTCCGAAACTGCTTAACCCATTTTAATAAAAATTTTTTATGGAGTACGATTTTGGATTTAATGTTGAGATCTTAACAAATTTTTTTGCTCCGTAAATTTTGGACGATTTCAAAAGAAATTTTTTTCTGTGTTAAATGTGGTCTAAACCGTTCTGTTTTATCAGCTCGGCTTTCCAGTTTATCAGTCCGTGCAAAGCCTTGCGCAATGCAACGTAAAATAATCTAATTTTTGTGTTTGCTTATTTTTAAAATGTTATAAAAATTTTAATAAACAACACATTTTTTCACAAACTTGCAATGCACTAAATGAGAAAAAAATTTAATTTTTCTGGTTGTTTTCCATTTTATTTCTCTTATTTTTCTTTAGCGTGTTAATTTTAAAGTGGGTGTTTTTTATGTCCAGATCATTAAAATGTTTTGTTTTAGCTTAAGTGATAAATTATGTAGAAATGTTTATTTTTTGTTTGCAAATTTAAATGTCAAATATTTTGTTAAAAACTAATATATTTTATTTTTGCTTTTATCAAAATAGGCCCATCAATTAGACAAACATCTAAGTTTTTAGGACTTGCCGTTTTGTCAATAAAACATTGATTTCTTCACATACTGTTACAAATAATTCTATGTACTAATTATAACAAGGAGAAATTTACTCTAATTTCTGCTTAGTCACACGATCACGCATAAGACCGAGTATAAATAATATTTCATGAGTGAATGAAATTTGATTTTATATTTTGTGATTTTAAATTGAAATTCTGATTGTTAATTAAATCTGAAATACAATTGTAAAATTCTGAAAAATAGATTTTGAAATGGCGTAGGATTTTATGTACGTAAGTTATATTAACAGATCACTTTAAATTAAATTCATTGGTTATTTATGTATTCATGTCTAGCAAGAGTTTTGTGATCATGACATATTTTTGTTTTTATATTCATGTCAGCTTTTATGAGCATAAGTCAAATAAACAAAGTCATAAATTTTCACACAAAATTGTGCTCGAGTATTTCTTTCTCGTAATCATGAAAGTAAAAATTAATTTTATTTATAATTAGCTGTGCCTACACACGTTGTGTGCGTCCTGACAATATTTTGTTCGATTTTGCTTTATATAAAGGTAACCATCCCTTTATAAGACGGAAAACGATTTAACTGAAATTTTTAAAAATATTAAATTGTCGTACCTTTTATGTAGAAAGTACAATATTTTTAGAATCTCAAGTAGGTGTGACCTCATTTCTTTTCTTCTTATTACTACTGTTGGTTGGTTAGTTTGCGTGCCAGCTTGCTATGCTCAAACTTTCAAGTAGACTCAAGTGATTCCGTTCTGACACTACCCTACTCGATTAGAGCTTATAGGCAAACTGTAGATCTTAGTGAACAGTTAGACCCATCCTGTTGCGTTGATATATAAGCAAGATCGTCCAGACTGGCTTCTAATAACTCGGAAGTATTATGTTTGCTCCCAGAAATTTGTGCCTCGAAAAATAGAGTGACGGGTACTCGAACAGAAGGTTGAACAGTGTCTATTATAGAGAAGTCCTAGCTTACCAGCATGTGAACCGATCGCGCAATGCGCCATTGGCACAGCTAGCAACCTTGAGATGACCTTCCCAATTTTTTTTACCAATTGCACTGAATGCTTGTCATTATAGTTTTTTTTCGCAATTTTTATTTATCGTATCTTCAATATAATTGAACTATCAATAATTACTCATATCTTAAGTCTAAAAATAAAAATATACATGTTAAGTCCAACCAGTGCTGGACAAAAAAATCTATGTTTCACGGTTACTGTAATTTGTGGGTTGTCATTATAATAAAACTAAATTTTTCTTTCGACCTTCCAATTGCTTGTGTCATATTACCTCAGATCTGTGAAGGTAAAACCCAAAAATATTGTTCCTAAAGAGACCTATACTGTATTAGATACATCTAGGGCGGAATCAGCCCTGTCTAGTCCGTCTACCTGGTCATTACCAAAAAAAAAGTCGTTATTTGCTGATACCAAATGGCCAGAACTTCAACCTAAAAACACTTAGTCCGTTGGAGAAACGATAAGAGTGTAGTAAATCAAGTTTTCTTGAAACGATTCCAGAGCTAACACCATAGGTAATCTTCGAACCGTCAGTGGATACATTGGTGTAGCAGTGATGTACTATGTTACCACTGAGAAGGAAACAATACTCTAAAGTGCTATCAAAGTTTAATTGTAGTATTAAGAAGTCGCAAGAAACTCTCAAATTTCATGGCACCCAATCTAAGAACGTAGCATGACCGTACGTTCTAAATCTCCACAAAATGGGAACTGTTAGCGGGTAAAGCCACTACATTAAGATCTATTGAAATTAGATACAGTACTGCATTTAGAGCCTTTAAAGACTAATAAATGCAAGCAGATCTTCGAACTTTATATCGTTGGTCAACTACATATTTTCTCTTTGCAGCTGTCGACCATTATACCCGTATACATTCATTTAAGCGCCATAGCGCTGAAGCCCCATCTTACTCCAAACATTCTGCGATATAATACGCAACTGTGTTTACCCTGTGTTGCAACGTGCCTTCCACAATAGTTTGGATTCCAAGATAATTTCAAGATACTTGACATTATAAAAAAAAAGAAATTCCTGGCACTATAGCTGTGTGATATTAAAGCTTTAAACTCGGGTCTTTGTGGTAAATAGCACCAGCTCCTTCGGTTTTGAGGTTTCTTCCTAGTCTATATTCTGTAGCCCAGTTGCTGAACATACCCATGCGTTTATTATCCCTATTGTATTGTGGTCTAAACAAGCATTAATAAAAACCAAAAATCTTTCAAGTTTTAATTTTGTTCTCATTATTTTTTTTTCCAGCTGAGTACGATTAAATTAATGTATAGTAAACGAAACTAATTGGCAGCATCGTTCTCAGTCTTTCTGTTTTTGTTTACTTACTGCAAAGAATAAAACAAAACGAAAGTAAACGTTACGTTTTGTTTATCTTCGTACCCTGTTTCAGGCTGTTATTTAACCAAATATATTTGTTGAACAATTTTAATAAAATATTTATAATAATGTAAAAAAAATTATCCGCAGCATAACAGATGATCCTTTCTAACATTCACAATTTTGACATTTAAACCCCGAATTTTGCAACCCTGCTCATACTGTAGAAAAAGTTTAATGCATCTAATTTTTTTACTTTTTCTTTTTTGCTCTTTAAACTTTAAAAAGTCAAGTCGTAGCATGTAATAAACTTCACATGTATTTAAAGTAAAAATGTGTGGGCAGTAGTGGTGGCAGCAGGAACAATAACAACCGAACAAAAAACTGTACTGCCTCAAAGGAACCACCAAAATGTGGTTAAAATGTTACAAAGTCAAAACACAATTTAGTGGTTTTTCCTTACCAACCACAATGACAAATAACACAATAACACTATGCATTTTATGTTGTTTAATACACACACACACACACACACACGTACAATTTCACATAAACAAATAGATACAAATACTAAGTTATCTGTAGCCACATGTACAATACCAGAATGAAAAATTTAACAAAACCCTGCAGAATGTACAAATGAAGAAAGTGATAAAAAAACAAAATTGACTGCAAGGAATAAAACAAATTGTGAATAATAAAAAGGACGAAATAAAGTGGATACTAAAACAAGAGAAAAACCAACAATCTTAATTTATGGTGAAAAAAATGGACATCGAATTTTTTTTCATTTGAAAACCTTATAAAACACAACCATAAACTACGAGTGTAAACAGTTAATAAATATTGGGTTGTTTACAAAAGTAAACATTAAAAAACACTAAAACTTTAAAAAAGTCGAAGGAGAGAGTGAACTTGCGTGAGAAAAATTTTAATAGAAATGATTTATATTTTGTATTTTTATAACTAAATTCTTAAAATATTTTCTCTAATCTGACGACTTCTTCCTTGACTTGAGCGACAAAAGATAAAAGCGGCTGCATTCCAGCCTATCAGTTGTGGCTTCGATTCCCCCCATAGACTCTGAAATTGTTCTCTACAAGTTGGCAGGAAGACCAAGGAGCTTGGAGGTAATCTGGGTGCCTACAAATGGTTACCTGCATGAGTACAGGTCACGGACTGTCGAGTATTATCTGGGCAAATTAAAAATCGAGGTAACACGAAGCAGGTTGTACCTGAAAATATAAAAAAGGCTTTGGACCACAGGTACACACATATTATATGGAGATGTTGTGGAGATTTAGCCTTAAAGCAAATGTTTGCAATTACCATAGACTTTACAATGAGGAAGAATATCGACATGTATCTAGTCTGCAATTACTACAGTCGAGAGTAAAAGGCTAATGAGAGCACGAGACTCAATGGTATGTAAGATATTCATAAATTTACGATCGGATATCAGAAATCATTGAGGAATGAAGGTGGTCTAAAAGGAACCAATCACCTTAGTGTCTGCTTCGGTATCGCCCTAAAAAATATTGTTCATATTCTTTTCGTGGAAGGAAGTTTCCGAAAAAAATTAAAAAAAAATCAAAATACAACAGAAAATGTACTGGAATACCCGTATAATAATAAATTTTTTAAATGTAATTAGAAGATTCTGAAACGTAAATAGAATTTTCGGAAAAACAAGTGTTGCATAAAATTAAGAAATACAATTAAACTGAATTTGATAAATTAACAGGGGGATATCAATACCCCCTAGACGAATTTTCAAAAACTTTAAGTGAATGTTCGCTAAAAAGAAGCGGCTTGCAGGTGGTCTACAATAATCCCTTGTTCTTTGTCCAACATTCTTTGCCCTAAATCAACAGGAAAAGGACGATGGCATTACTAAATCTCGGGAAAAATTCGATATCGCTTCTAGTAGGCATTATAAGGCGGCACTGTATGATTAGACGTATATCGGAACGTATGTTTAAGAATCTGTCTCGATGATGAGGAGGATTCCTTCAGTTAGTTTAACACCATCTCTGTGACTGCCCGACCCTGCAAGAGTGCAGGCTCAAATATTTGGGCCATACATCTTTTTAGAAGCTGGACTTCTTTAGGGATGCGATGCACCACCACAGTTCTTAGGAATTGGAGATACTGGGAAGATACTAGGGAAGGCCCTATGCTCCTCTTAGGAACCACGGGAACATAAAAATAAATAAAATAAAAATATATAAGTAATAGCCTTCGAGTGAACTCATTTTGAGCGGGTGGTCAGGTAAAACTTACATAACATACCTCGCTGTTTGGTTAATTTATGTTGTAGCCTGCTACAAAGAGGCCGCTAAGTTCAATCAAGCGATGCTGTTTTGACAAACATAATATTACTTGTCTAGATAATACTATATATACTATATATACTAGATAATACTAGATAATACTAATACTATTGGTAAGTTATAATAATGGGCCTTAGCCATTATTATAACTTACCAATAGTTAAAGTTGGGATTTCATCAGAGAGATATGTAGATGTAGATTTTCTTAATAATAAGGGGGGTAAGGCTCCTTACTATAACTACGCCCTTAATGCACGTGATGGTTAAAAGTTATTTTTAGCTTAATTATAATAACGAAAACCTACTTATCTCTCTGATAAAATCCTAACTTTAGCTATTGCCAAGTTATAATAATGGGTCTGAATCAGATAATACTAATAAACCAAGTATGAACCCTAATGAGGGACAGTAAAACCATCCTGTCTCGCTAAGATATCTAATAAGGTAACCTAGGCTGGACATTAATATCTATTATAACCATCTATGATGTTTGCGCCAAAAAAGTATTGTTTTGCGAAAAGTAGTGGCAGTGTCTATGGCAGCAAAGGCCAAGCGTAATAGCATGAAGACCGATCTGTACGATCTGTTCGCTGGTCAAATAGATCAATCATAATATCCTATCTGACACATAGCGCCATCCTGTTGAAACCACATAACGTTGGTGGCCATATCAAACAATTCAGGCCAAAAGAATTTGGTAATCTGTACTAAACAAAGACTTTTTCGAGATGCATTTATCCTTTTTCTGTTCATAAACTTCTCATTATAATACGACCATATATTGCTAGCAATCTTACAATCGTTCAGTTAAGTTTATGCAAACTTACTACAGGTCTCTGATGATGGTACCCAAAAATATTGTTGCTAAGAGATATCTAAAGTGGACCCAACCTGGACACACCTGTTTGTTTCCAAAAAAGACAATATGTTTAGGAACTCAAACTAGTTAGGTCCTAGTTTGACGAATCAACCTAGATAGCACTTTATGTTGGTCAATTATCTTGCTCTCCAATCGGATTGTTGGTTTTTAGCGAAGTTGAAATGAGCAAAGGATCACTTAGTCTCAACAATCCAGATGTTAAAAGATATAATGAAATTAGCATTTTCTTTGTGTCTATACCCCTTTAGCAAATTTTAATAATGTTTAAATTGGGGATACAACTCCCCCTACCCCTACCCCTATTCTATTCATTGTTATTCGGTAATGTAGATCGATAGCAAACTAACATAAATTTTCATGATAATAGCTCTGAAGGTCGCAATGATCGTTTTCCTTTTTTTTTAATTCAGTTGTCAGCTCTTAATTTATTTTATAATTCATCCCTTCAAGATAATTACTTTAGAGTTACCACAAAGATTAAGGCTTCTTGTAAAAGTTAGTAGTTTGTCTTGGTAAGTTTTCTCTGGTTCACGGTTTCTACTCCCCTTTTTTAAGCAGACATGACGTAGGATATTCCATATACTTCGAATTGCATAACTTTCCACGGAGATTATCTAAGAGACTAAACTCTCCGATCACAGCTTTTTTGTTTGCCCCTGATATATATCCAATATACATATATATCTGCGTCTGATATATATCTAACATATATAAAAATAGTAATTCATTTCCGACTGTTTCTTGTCTGTTTGTCTGTCCGGTTTTCACTTGTGTTCGCATCACGTAAAAACTACTGGATGGGTTTTGTGAGAACTTACCTTCACATCCTGATTCCAATATAGGATACCTCCTTTTTCTCAAGAATATCTCATTTCCAAGATAAATCTGGGATATTTTAAAACTATTGCGCAACATTAGGCGCCTATTGAATAAAATTTGTATTTGATTTGTATTTTTACTTTGTGGAATTACAATGTTAATAAAATATTTTATGCACCTTTTACAGAGCTTGACAAGTCTACGGTAAAGGATGTTAGAAAAGCAGTGTCTAGCAAAAGTCTAATTGGATCAGTTCATGTCACATCCACGTGAAACGACCATGCACTTAAATCGCAGCACCTAGCGCCATCCTGTTAAAACCACGTGCCGTTGGTGGCCATATTCTTATTATTAAAAATAATTTAGTTAAAGAAATATGAACCGATGACACGAAAGTCTAAAACAAACAATAACATTTACAAGATGGGTTGGACGCTCTTAGATCTCATGTGGATTGTTATCGTCCTGAATTAGTAAATTTTTTTTTGTCGATGAACCCAATCGTCTAAAAGTGGGCTTCATTGCTGATCATGTTTTTTCGATGAAAATAATTAAATGTTTTAAATGAAAAATTTGGTAAACCAATTATTTTATTTGCACATGCTCCTGAACGTTATACGCGTCCAAGTTGATTTGGCGAAACAGATACCAAACGCTTAAACGTAGTGCTCTCGGAGATAATGGGAGAACCAGACGCCAGGGTTTCCTGGAGCCTAAATCTGGAAAAAACAGATCTGTTTAATTGTTTGGTGTTTTTAAAAGCCCGATTAGTCTCCAAACGACTGATACCGCGGGAACTGGTAGCCCCACAGAAAGCCGCCCCTCTCTGTGGCCAGTTGTTAGTGAGGTCCCCTTCAGGGGTTCACGTAATGGTGGTGGTTTGAAGAGTTGGTGCATTGTTGATCATGTGTGCTGTTGCACTTTCAACAGAAGGAGTTGGATGGTCTCCAACCCCTAATCAAAAGGTGAAAACATGGATCCAGGCTTGCCATGTTCTATAAATTTCTACTCATTGTGACTGTGCGGTACATTTTGGTGCGATATGTGTGCTATTACACGCATTGTATACTATACTGTACTACATAATGGGGGTGCTAGTCTACATTTTCTTTTCACTTTGAGATACCGTCAGATAAAAGCCAACACGGTTAGGTGCTACGTGCTACGTTAATCTTGATCACATCTTCAATTAATGAAAAAAAAACACATTTTAGCATTAAATCGTGGTTAAAGTGTTTGTCATTCTATATATTTGTACTAAAGTCAATGCAAATTCAATGCCAATAAAAAGGACCCATGTAGGGTCTTAGTTTTATTTTAAATATTTTTATATATAAGGATTTATATAAGATTTTTTCAATTTAGGAGTGAATAAAAAAACATATTTTAATCTTTCTATTTAATTCAATGAAGTTTGAGAGATTACTTTAAAATCAATCAATTTAATTATTTTAATTTTGATAAAATAGTTAATTAAATATTTTACTTTATTACGTAAAATAGATAAGCAACAAACAACTTAATATCAAATTATTTGTTTACAACAAACATCCTAAATTGCAAAACTTTTACATTTTCTAATGTTTTATAATTTTCTTAAAATTTTTCTACAAACCACTACATTATGGTTTGAAATGAATTTCCGGTCAAAAAACATTGACAAAAACCAATCAATAAAAGTTAGTTTTCCAGAGTGGTTAAATGGATTAGAAATCAAAAATTGGAAAAAGCATTCGATTCAGGTAAAGACAAAAACAAACAGAAATTGTATATATTTTAAGGCTCTTTTAAGACACACATACATACAGCTATGCATTTGTATGTACATACGTTTGTTGTGTATGAATAAAACTATATACTCGTATAACCTGAAATGTATAATTTAATGTGGCAACATGTCTTGGTTAACCAATAATATAAATGTAGTAAAAACCGATTAAAATTATTATACTACATTCAATACACAGATATAAACACACTCACTCACTATGCCAGCCATACAATTCAACATTTATACGTCTAATTTAAAAGTAAGAGAAAAAAAGAAGATTATATTACTCAAGGATAAACAGTGAAGATAAAAAAAAAATAAATATTTTTTTAACTATTGAATTTTCTATAAAAAATTACTGAAAAGAAAATTACGCTTTTTGAGGTATTTCAATGTTAACTCATTTATAATAACCACTTAAATAGCAAAATTTTTCTAGCAGTTCCTTTCGGGTCTTAATTTATATGGAATTTTCATTTTAACGACTTGATCTACGAGTTAACATAGGTTTTTGCATATAATTTGATATTTCCCCAAGATAAAAAGATTTCCCTGTCTCTCTTTCTGTCTGTGTTTGCATCACGTAAAAACTACTGGATGGATTTTAACACAAATTTTATGAGGAGGTACCTTAGTATCCTGATTCCAATAAATTATACCTTTTTCCGCAAAAATAATATTATTTTCAAAAGAAACTGGAGAAAAAGCAGTGAAAGTGCGTTGATTTTTTTTATCGATTTAAAGGTGCTGCATACTTAAGGCATCTTTTATTTTTGAAATCGGGATATTTTTAACAGATGGCGCTGTTTTAAAGTAATGACAAAATATGAATTTAAAGCGGGATATTTTAAACACAGTTGGGCAACAGATGGAACTGTTTTAAAATAATCACCAAATATGAATGACTTACTGCCAAATAGCCAGTTGAATAAAATTTGTATTTAATTTGTATTTTAACTTTTTGGAATTACATTGTACATTTAAATATTTTAAACACCTTACAATAATTTTTAGAATTTTAAACTTTAGAATTATATCCAGGGATGCGTACATTTATATATAGCAAATACGTAAGAGTCTTAAAATTTGGTTTGAATTACTTTCAAACAGGACGCACGCAACATGCCCGTTAGGGTCTTGAAAATTAAAACCAAAACAGAAAATGTGCTAAGGTGAATGAAGTATTTTTTAATGGAAAAATTAATCTTTATTTCACTTTCCTAAGGCCCCTTTCACCAAACAAACGATGTTGTGGTACGCCAGCTAACTTCAGTTCTTATAGCAGCTGTATTTTTCACGGTCCTTATCCGCAATCTTCATTAGCCATAAACAGGACTTAAAAAAAGTCAAACTTCATATAAAGAACACAGTATTGAAATTGTTTTTTTTTTATATGAAGTTTGACTTTTGTTAAGACATGTTCATGGCTAATGAAGACAGTCTCTTAGGAATAATTGCCACTGGCATTATTCGTGGCTAGGTTTGCACCAAAAAAACTACCACCTGATTTTCCCTCCAATGCGTTACAATGCGTTAAGAGACTACCAATTCCTTGCACTATTTTAACCTTATCTAGAGCTGAAGGCGGGAAGGTGTTATCTATACATATAATGAAATAGTAAATTATTTCTATCTGTCCGCCTGTCTTTCTGCTTTTCATTTGTGTCTTCATCACGTAAAAACTACTGGATGGATGTTAACAAAATTTTGTGAGGAGTTACTTTAGTATTCTGATCCCAATATAGGATAATTTTTTTTCGCAAAAATATATTATCTATATATATAAGTAGGCAAAGACAAAACTTTGGATCCCTTTTTCTCCTATGTTTGTCAACCGATTTTGTTTATTTTTCACCGGTTAGTAGATATTATCTAGCTTTAGTGCACAGTCTATATTTGATTAAAATCGGTTCAGTATTTTAGGAATAAATGGCTCTTTAAATTGCTACCACTACACATGCTAAAAACACACATGTATGTGGTATCTTCAAGTAAAACCAATTGTGCGTGTTTGTATGCAATTTCATTTTTTTGAAAACAAAAAGAGAAGGAGTAATTATACAGTTGTTTCTCTATTTAAATGAGTAAAGTTGAAAACACAACAACAGATGAGAGTTAATAAACATAATTAAATATGTATATTTGTATGTATGTCTACACATTCCTACATATGTTCACATGTGCAAGAATGACGAAAACATGAAAACATCTTTTATGTACACATAATTAAATAATTGCCTTTTAAATCAATACAAGAAATTTGAAACAGTTATTTTTTCGATTTGCATTTGTTTTTAGTTGTTTTGTTTTTGTAAATGCATTTTTTACTCTTCTGTTAAACTGAATTTTATTCTGTATGTACATATAATTTCATAATTTGCTTCTTAATCAATGCAAGAAATTTGGAAACAGTTATTTTTTCGATTTGCAATTGTTTGTAGGTGTTTTGTAAATGCATTATTTTGCAGCTTTATTTTATTCTTAGCTTCAAATTATTAAAGCCTTTGTTAGGAAGTGTTAATTAAAAGTGTGGTGGTATTTTTTTTTATTATTTACCTTTTTAAAATTTTCTAAAGTGTATGTACATAATATATAAAACGTTTTAAATCGGTTTAAGATTTTTAAATATTTTTGCCTTTGAATTCAAAGTGATTGTTATCCTAATTTTGCATTTATTCTGAAAATATATTTTCTTTTTTGTTAAAGAAACTAATTTTTATATTTTTTTGAGATGCCTCGAAGACGATCAATAACTGGTAGAATGGAGAGACGGCGACGAGCAATTCAATATCTTACTCAGAACAGATTTGGAAATATTAACACCGACAATCTGCGTAATGACAATGAATTATTAAATAGTTTTAAATGTGCTTTCACTATTGTTCCAAGTAATTTTGTAAGTCATAACTGTGGTCCAATGCACTTAATATGCCGTTTTTGTAGTGCTAAGCATTTTGAGTCTGAAGTAACTCAAAATGTTTTAACTTCTTTTACAGCATGTTGCCACAAGGGAAAAGTTTCTTTAATGCCATTGTCTCAAAATAGCTTTTTTAATTCTTTATTTAATAATTTGAATTCACTAAACGCTGTTGAAAAGCGTAAAACAAAACACTTTTTTGAAAATATTCGTGCTTTTAACTTAGCATTTGCAATGGTTAGTACAAAGGCAAAAATTGATAGAAATTTTATGCAAGGAATCTATCATTTTAAAATTCATGATGTGTTTTATCATCGCGTCGGTGCGTTGGTGACTGAATGTGGCAGAAAACCATGCTATGCGCAGTACAATTTGATATGAATTACGCACAATTTATTTAGTTTTTTTTTAAACCGAAATAAAATACGTCTAACTACTACGAGTATGTATAAGATTTTTGTTACAATTTTGTTTCCCATTTTGTTTAATTTAATAAATATATGAATAACATGAATTGCTATTAAGGTTTGTTTCATTAAAAAAGAATGTGTACTTATGATGTATACTATATAAAATGTGTCAGATATAAATTTGGTCGAATTTCGACCACGGGGCGAACTCTAGTATATATAATATTTCCAAGAGAAAGTGGAGAAAATGCAGTGAAAAACGCAATTTCCGGATTAAAGGTACTGATATTTACGGTTTAAATTTTTTTTCGGTTATTTCAACACGGTTATTTTTTCAACTCAGCTTTTTGTTTTTTAAAGTGGTATGTTTTAAAAACTACTGCGCAACATATGGCGCCAGTTAAATAAAATTTGAATTTAATTTGTATTTTTACTTTGTGGAATTACATTGTTCGGTAATTCCCGATTTTATTGAAACTTTTTTGTTTATATTCGTTGACTCCATAAATCCAAATATGATATGAAAAAATTCTATCTCTTACAGTTTTTGCGCTACACAGCTATTAAAATAGGAAAATATCGCTTTTTTACATATCAGCTCGAGGATTAAATATATTTTTATTACAGTTCTATAATCCCTAGGAACTTGAGTAATAGCTCATTTTAAAGCGGATTTTATACGCTTTAATCTGATATCAATAATGAGAAAAACAAATTTTTAATAAATTTTTTTCTTATATTTAAAAAAAGTTTTATAAAATTCTTTGAGATAGTGTCTTTTGATTTTTTTAAAATTTACATGTTTTTAAATGTGGCATGGTGAGTACACCATAAAAATTTCATGGTGGGATAAGAAGTTATGTTAAAAAAAAAACACATATTTTTCAGTTTTAAGGAATATTTCTTACCTTTATTACCCAGTTTATTAAAAAAATTTCTATTTTTTCAGTTTATAATGAGTCAAAATGAAGTTTTTTTTTAATAAAACTTTTGATCACGCCATGGTCCCACTCTGAAATTTTTATATCGTACTGATTAAGCCACATTAAAAATCATATGTAAATTTTAAAAAAATTAAAAGACACTATCTCAAAGATTTTAATAAATCTTTTTTTTTAAATATCAGAAAAAAATTTGTTAAAAAATTTCATGATTCATGATTGACATCAAATTAAAGCGTATGAAATACCCTTTAAAATGAGCAATTACTCAACTTTCTAGGACTTATAGAACTGGATTTAGAATATATTTAATCCTCGAGCGCATATGCAAAAAAGCGATATTTTTCAATTTTGATAACTGTTTAGCGGAAAAACTGTAAGAGATAGAATATAAATAAAAAAGTTTCAATAAAATCTGAGTGCCTTGTTGTTTGACGTGGAATTACCCTGTTATTAAAATATTTTTAACACCTCTTACAATAATTTTTTGAATTTTAGAATTTTTTTATAAATTTTCCAGGGATGGATACCTTTATATAAATTAAATACATAAACCATAACTGAAGAACTATAAAAGTAAGAGTATTTCAATTGGTGTGGAATACAATAAGTGTATGGAGAACGACATCAGCATTTGTACTGATGGTTCTCTTATGGACGGTAGAATAGGTCTATACACCACTGAGTTGAATCAGGCCTATAGTCTATGTTTGTGGGAGTACGTCTCCGTTTACTAGGTAGAATTGCTTAAGTTACTGCATGCGTCAAAACAGCTACGAAAAAGTCGGGTGCATGGAAGACAACCCGTCGGTTATAAAACGTGTACTCTAATGTAGTGCTGGAATGTGTTTTAAAATTAAACAAATGTGCCTCGGTTAATGAGGTAACCTTTATATGGTTTAAAGAAATGAAGCGGCAAACCAACTAGCAAAAAGGGGATGTGCTGTAATTTTCTATCGACCAGAACCCACAGTAACGTTCGATTGGGGCTTAGGGAGCCCCTTGGTAGGAAGGCTAGGTGCTTAGATGATATAAGAGAAGTGCCTAAAGTTGGATAAATGTATTAGTGGCAGGTCGTAGAAACATTAATTGTATTTTATGTTTGAATATTCAGCACTGGTTAGCATAAGACTTAAGACCAGTGGTAGAAGCTTGTTGAATGTGGATGCCATGTTGAAACTAAGGTTTGAACTACTGAGATTGCGGATGAGCCAGAACACCGATAACTACTAGTCGACAGTGTGAAGTCACTAAAGTGAAGAGAAATGGCTGGTGGTAGCACCTTACTCAATGAGAGAAAAGTTCCGTAAATTACAATTACGTTACCTATAATCATTACGGATAGAAGGGGGTCGAAATGGGACCCATTAAAGAAGTAGTCTGCTTTGATACTCTCGTGTCAGATTTATTAGTGGTAATTGTTTTAAAAAAAAAATATTTGTATAATATTTAATAAGGATTACTTTCTTCGGCCTGTTTTTATTAATTTCTCACGTAACGTTATCTTGCTCTCGAAAATTTTTTAATATTTTTTTTTTTTTTTGTAAATTAAAGTTTAGTTTTAAGCCTGGTACTCTGTTCAGTTTTTATTTCGGAATGATGTTAAAATACATACATAAAAAATTTGTTTGAAAAAGTCATGAAAATATGTTGCAAAAGTAGTACTCTGTTTTTACTGTAGAAAAAGCTTATAATGTTTCTTGCAACATTTTATTGAAGCATTGAAATAAAGCAAAAATTTTACAAAAAATTCCACATGAAATAATGCCCATTTCATGTGGAATTTTTTGAAAAATTTTTGTGGAAAATCTTGTAAACCAATGTGGTATATTTAAAAGCAATAAAATCGTAAAATTTTTTTCAAATCGCGAGATAGACATCACATTTTAAATGTTAATTTTTTTTTGTGAAATAATAAATGTTCCTCAACATATTTCATAAATTCGAACAGAGTACTAGGCTTTAGTTACACAGTGCAACACGGAAAAAAATAACCATATACGGACACCACTACGTGATAAAAGATAAAAAAAAAGACCCCTGTCTCCCAGTTTTGCCCAAAGTCCTCCAGGTTTTTTTTTATGGGCCCTCAAAGATGTGGGGCCTCGATGTCATTTCCTCAAGCTCATATTTTGCAAACCGTTTGAAATTTTGATATACTCTCTGGGATAAAGTTGTAGCTCTTGTCATAGTGAACAAAAATTGTGAACATATAAAATCAAAAAAACTTCATCTTCAAGGTCAAAATCGCAAAAAACTTTAAAAAATTCAATTTTTTTACCTTTTTTCCCCTGTTCAGGTCCATAGGTAGCAAACCGTTCAAAATTCAAGGAAACAATCAACTACAAAAATGAACCTATAATCTCAATAAACAACTTTCTAGAACATATGAACTTCCTAGGAATGATCCTTAAAACCGTTTAGGTAGCGCTTAGGTAGCCCCAAAAGTCCAGGGCCATCAACATTATCTAAGCGCTACCTAAATGGTGTTAAGAATCATTCCTAGGAAGTTCATATGTTCTAGAAAGTTATTTATTGAGATTATAGGTTCATTTTTGTAGTTGATTGTTTGCTTGAATTTTGAACGGTTTGCTACCTATTTTTGTTCTTTACGACAAGAGCTACAACTTTGCCTCAGAGAGTATATCAAAATTTTAAACGGTTTGCAAAATATGAGCTTGAGGAAATTATCATTTTTTTTTTGCAAAAATGACATCGAGGCCCCTCATCTTTGAGGGCCCATAAAAAAACCTGGAGGACTTTGGGCAAAACTGGGAGACAAGGGTCTTTTTTTTTTTGGTCTTTTGTGACGTAGTGGTTTCACAGTGTGTTAATAAATCAATCAGTACAGAATATGATCATCTTACATATTATTACTGTAATACATATGCAAAATGTGACTTGTTTACTGAAGAAAAAAAAAAGAAGAGAAAACAGAGCCATAATAACGAACTTCGCGACATACGTAAGCATTAGATTTCATACATCATATATGCATTTCGCCACAATCAAATTACTCAACTATTTTAATTCCCACTGTAGTTGATTGGATTTATGTGGTCAGCTATTAAGAAAGGATATCACGAACTTTACTACTTAAACATATAAACGTAAGTACGTTCGTAAGGCTATATGTATCTGGAATATTTAAACGATAAATAGTTTTTATACAATGTAGCCGATAAAAGTCTGTAAGTATAGATGTATGTATGTGTAGGTTTATTCGTTTGTCTGTATAAAAGATAAAGTGGTTGTATTTGTAATTATTATTGTTTTTGTATTATGGTCACACAGATACACAACTACATAGATACAATCTACACAAACACAGATACACATACATAAATATATTGAACCAATGTAATTTGGATTGACATGTTTGCGGTAATTATTGACCATTATGGAAAATAAATGAGACGAATTGTGAGGAACGTGACACATGTCGAATGAACAACAGTTTTCATTTTGAAATGAAAATATTTATAAATGAATTCGTTCTGTGTTGTTTTTGTTAAACGTGTACTTTATTTGTTTGTGTATGGCATTTTAAATGTTTATAATATTTTTTTCTTTCATTCACCCTGTTTTCTTTCGTTTTCCATCCAACCCAACCCAACCAACGACAATGATTTTTACGGTGCTTTAAAATTGACATAATAAATAAATTATTATTGTTTTTGGGTTGTTTACGTCTTAAGTTTTTTCTTTTTCGAGCAACGATAGCAATAGACTTTTGACCAGAGAATGTGGTTAACTGAGCGCTTTAAATAAAATCATATTCAGTATGAAGCTGTAAATGCATTTAAAAGGTTTTAGATTTTTGTTTTAATTTAAGTGATACATTGGTTAAATAACTAAAGAAACTCAGGCAGTTTCTGATCCATTGAAACAAATGACACAGTCTTCATTGTAATTACTCATTCTTCCAGCTAGCAAAAAGGAGACCTGCTGTGAATTTCTGTGGACCAGAACCCAGAGTAGCAGACGTGGACATGGCCTAATGCCATCGAGGGTCCTACAATGGGTGAACTCACTAAATCTGACAAGATTGAGGTTGGATACTACGTGTAGATAGAGTCGAATGGTGCTAAAAAAGCCCCTTGGCATTAGTGACAGGTCATGGAAACTTGGAAAGTGGAAAAGGTTATATCGTCCCCTTAATTAAACAATAGTGTATAATTTTTTCGACATTTCGAGATAATGGAGTTTAAAGTTTGTGTTTTATTAGACATTGGGGAAAACAGTAATATTTCAGGAAATAATCGATGATTTAAAGTTGTGGTCATTTAAATATGTGGTGGAATAATCAGGCTACTAGTAGATGATATTTCATTAGTTTCCAAGTGCTTTAATGGCAAATAAATGAGATTAGATGATGATGTCACTTAGACTATTTTATTTGATTAACAATATGTATGAAATTCATTATACACTATTTTATGTGAATTGACTAAAAATAATATATTGTTAAAAAATAGTGTATATATATACGATTTTATTTTGTTATAAATTAATAAAAATAGTTGGTAATATAAATAGTGTATGCTTTTTATACACTATTTTTCTTTGAAATTATATATAGAGTAACAACTCATTAAAACAGCATACCTGCACTTACACAATTATTTATTTCAAACACGCAATTATACGCTAATATTTCAATTGATCTTTTGACCCATTTCGTGGAAGTAGAATTTCACCAAATTTTTACATCATTTATAATCAGTTATGTAGATTCTTATTATGCAATAAAAACATAATGATGTAAATGCGTATACACTATTATTTTATTGAGGGAACGATATATAAGTTTGTCATTCCATGTGTTATGTGTACAATATTCATTTCCGACCACATGGAGCATATATATTATGGATCCTTATATGTAGAGAAATTGATTAAGCCTTCTCCATCTGTCCGTCCGTCTGCCTGTCAGTCTGAGTTCGGGTTGAAATATACTTTGGCAAGGCGCCAGAAGAGATACAGGAAATTTAAGCCCACCACTCTGCCAGACATAGTTTTGAAAATATCGCTAATGGAATTTAGCAACATCACCCACAGGGTGAAAATTATCGTCGTCATTTTAATGTCCGAACAGCACCCAGTGACAACATGATTAGGAACTTATTCTCAGATCTTCCAGGAAGAGGAAGAGGTCGATCTGTGCGCAATGAAGCAGTTGTGGAGGCTGTACGGCAGAGTGTAAACGAAGATCCATCTGTCTCTACTCGTCGTCGTTCTGCTCAATTGGAAATCTCCAGAACATCCCTGCAAAGAATTTTGAAGCCTGATCTTAAAATGTTTCCGTATAAAATTCAAATGGTACAGCAACTGCTTCCCCAAGATCATCAGGCACGCCTGCAATATGCTATTCGTTTTAGTCAAATAACCAGCTCATTTCCACTTAAATGGCTATGTTAACAAACAAAATTGTAGATTTTGGGGCAACCACAATCCCAGGGCATTACATCAGCGTGAATTACACCCCGCCAGATGTACTGTTTGGTGCGGTGTTATGGCTGATAAAATTATCGGTCCATATTTTTTCGAAGATGTGAATGGTCAACCAGAAACGGTTAACGGGGCTCTGTATAGGACTATGATAGAAAATTTTTTGCGTCCACATGTTGAGAATAATCAAAACATATGGTTCCAGCAAGATGGAGCAACTGCGCATACAGCAAGAGCGACAATGGAACTTCTTCATAACATTTTTGGTGAACGAATAATTTCCAGAAATTGTAATTTTGCTTGGCCTCCACGTTCACCAGATTTGACTGCTTCAGATTTTTTTTGTGGGGCTATTTGAAAGGAGTTCTGTATATCAATAAACCCCAAACAATTCAAGAGCTTAAGCAGAACATTCAAGCAGAAATAAGGAACTTGGAACCAGAAACTCTACGGGCAGTAATGGAAAATGCGGTTAAAAGAGCCAATTTTTGTTTGCAAGAAAATAGACACCATTTGAGAGATGTTATATTTCACACTTAGATGTAAAAAATTTCCATGAATTAAATATTTAAAAACATAAAAAAAAATTAATAAAACATAAAAAACAAAAAATACAGTTATTTTTAATCCTTCAGTCTTTTTTGGGTCACCCTGTATATTTTTTCGCGTTGTTTATATTTTTTTCGGTTTTAGAAATTTTTTTTATTAAATAAATACTAGAGCGCGACCAGCAGATTGCTTGGAGAGCGTACAGATCTCGGGGAAACAATAACCCTCTGCGAGGGGTGATTTTTTTTTGTTTTTAGGTTGGTAGCGTTATTCTGCTTTGAATTGTATTAAAGGCTTTTATAGTTAGCAATAAACATAGAGACCTACAGGGTGCCCACTGAGAACCGGGAACAGTCAATAGGCACATTGGGGGCCATATTGATCCAATGTGCTTCAGTATGACATTTTTAACGCAATATATAGATTGCAGGAAGGTTCTAATTTTTGCAAAAAATGTTCGATAAAATTTTTACAAAAAATTATCGATAATAATTTTTTTTTTAATTTTTCAAAAAAATTTTTACAAAAAATATTCCATAAAATTTTTACCGAAAATTTTCGGCAAAACTTAAAAAAAATCGATAAATTTTTACAAAAAATATTCCATAAAATTTTGACAAAAAATTTTCGATAAAATATTGACGACAAATGTTCGATAAAATTTTGACAAAAACATTATCGATATGTTTATATTATATTTGTAATAATGAAGTTGAAAATCATAAAAGTGTAAACCGAATGTATATTATTCTGAAATTGTAAAACATAGCAGAGTAAGGGAATATTTAACATTATTATGGTGAAGGGTACATAAGATCCTGCAAAGCCGAATATAACACTCTTACTTGTGTTTTTACTATTTTTGTCTAAATCTTAATATTATTTATTTTTTATTATATTTACAAATAACATCTATTGTAATATATTTTTTTTTTTGTTTCCAAATAGAAAAGAACAAATGCTACCTGCACTCTTAAATATATAGTTCCTAATAACATACAGTTTATACGTTTCATTCATATTGATAATTAAAAACAAAATAAAATAAATTATATTCTGCCAGATTTTAAATTAAATTTTTCCCATTTTTTCTTTAAAAATTAATCACTTTATTTGTAAAAATTTTTCTTTCTACCCATCGAATAGTATATACAGAGAATAAAGAAACTCTATCCTTGCTTAACATTTCATTTATGTCTATACATATATATTAAAAATATTTTTTTATAAATTCTTTATTATAAAATTAATGCTCGTATTCTTTATTATCACGAACACACTAAACATTTTGTTGATTATCAATTATATATTTTAGTAGATTTTGTGAAAACATACTCGTAAACGTGTTCTTGAATAACGACTTAATGTAACTTTTAAGCTTATAAATAATAATAATAGCTAATAAATTATTTATTTGATTTAGAATAATGTATTCATTGCACTTACACCTAATATGGGTCAACTCAAGTCATAAACGTTGACGATAAGCACTATGCTTCACTCTAGATTTACATTATTAATGGCATTTCCCTATAAAGCAGCTTTTACTGCAGGCATGTGGCATGTTATTGCATGTATTTATGTCGCACTTACCTTAATTGAATTGATCGTTAAAGCTGTGAAACATAAATTTTTATCTATAGAATAGTAAATCAAAAAAAAAAAATAAAAATCCAGCAAGCGAATGATAAAAAAATTATATTAAAATAAAATTATTTTGTTGGGCAATAACGATAGCTTGGCACCTTACAAAACCTACAGCAAAATAAGTGTATTTATACACCAAGTTGACATGATTTCTAATAAGGATTTAAACTACACAAGTTTTCAATTTCTGACCGAAGACCACAATGGTACTTTGGTTGGATTAAATCGAAAATTTGCTATTTATTTATAGGCAAATTTTACAAAAAATGTCTCATATCTCGGTCAGATGAAGTCTGAGTCTAACGTAACAATGATCATTTGGGATTTTACGGGCTAGCGATTTTGTGTTTATTGCATAGATTTTTCTCATTTGAAAGCTAAGGCAAAGCCACATAACAGAATACAATAATACCATATTGGCTTGCAGATCGACTTGTACTGTAGAAAATTGCAATCAAATCTTAGGATAGTGTTTCTTCCAACAATACTGTTTCTTTGAACTGCTTTTTAAGGCGCCGATCAAAATTTAACTTCTCAAATAGCTTTGACAATAGTCATATATGTTTGATAATAGAAATATCAGTCTGTATGATTCTACTTTTGTGCCCTCTTCTCCTGATTTAGGAAATAAAGAAACTTTCCACTTTAGATGAAAGTACTCTAGATATAAAATGGCATTGAAATGCAAATGAATAGTTTATAATAAATTGTTACTGGATTAATTATTGCCAAAGGGAAATATTATGAATACTGAATCACTAATAATTTCGGTATTATTTCGTTTTCGAACTCCAAACGTACACCGAAAAAAATTTTCCTCCAAATAATGGTTTTAATTGGTTTCAGAATAAAATTTAATTAAACAATTAATTAATTCAATTATTTGTTTGGCTAAAAGATTTATTAATTTAAAACTAATTAAAACCTGTAATTGGTGCAAAAACTTGCAATGTGGGGCTAACGTTTGGTCTTTTAAGGTTACTACATGCACGCCATAATGAATAAAATGCTGACATGATGTTGAAGCGAGTTGGGACAGGTAATGTTGCAAGCTATCTTAGTCGTTCTTTGGTGTATTTTTAAGTTGAGGAGATGTGTAATTGCCACTCTTTGAAATTCTTGTCGGGTTACTGTTGCTCTTTGGACAGCTTGTTTGAGCTTTTCAACAAAATCAATAACACAAAGCTCTACGTCTTTCGATATATAACGAGTGATTTTTTAAGAGCTTGAGAACTTTTTTTAAAAAAAAACGCATAAAATTTGCAAAATCTCATCGGTTCTTTATTTGAAACGTTAGATTGGTCCATGACATTTACTTTTTGAAGATAATTTCATTTAAATGTTGACCGCGGCTGCGTCTTAGGTGGTCCATTCGGAAAGTCCAATTTTGGGCAACTTTTTCGAGCATTTCGGCCGGAATAGCCCGAATTTCTTCGGAAATGTTGTCTTCCAAAGCTGGAATAGTTGCTGGCTTATTTCTGTAGACTTTAGACTTGACGTAGCCCCACAAAAAATAGTCTAAAGGCGTCAAATCGCATGATCTTGGTGGCCAACTTACCGGTCCATTTCTTGAGATGAATTGTTCTCCGAAGTTTTCCCTCAAAATGGCCATAGAATCGCGAGCTGTGTGGCATGTAGCGCCATCTTGTTGAAACCACATGTCAACCAAGTTCAGTTGTTCCATTTTTGGCAACAAAAAGTTTGTTAGCATCGAACGATAGCGATCGCCATTCACCGTAACGTTGCGTCCAACAGCATCTTTGAAAAAATACGGTCCAATGATTCCACCAGCGTACAAACCACACCAAACAGTGCATTTTTCGGGATGCATGGGCAGTTCTTGAACGGCTTCTGGTTGCTCTTCACTCCAAATGCGGCAATTTTGCTTATTTACGTAGCCATTCAACCAGAAATGAGCCTCATCGCTGAACAAAATTTGTCGATAAAAAAGCGGATTTTCTGCCACTGATTTTGGTAATAAAATTCAATGATTTGCAAGCGTTGCTCGTTAGTAAGTCTATTCATGATGAAATGTCAAAGCATACTGAGCATCTTTCTCTTTGGCACCATGTCTGAAATCTCACGTGATCTGTCAAATACTAATGCATGAAAATCCTAACCTCAAAAAATTCACCCATATATTAACCGTTAATTTAACCATAATATTATAATGTTCAACAATAATATGGTTTCGCTACAACCATAATATGTTGCTCTTAGATTATGGTTACCTCAACCATGTTTTTTCTTTACGTGTACTTTTGTGCCCTCTTCTTCTGATTTAGGAAATAAAGAAACTTTCCACTTTAGATGAAATTACTCTAGATATGGCATTGAAATGCAAATGAATAGTTTATAATAAATTGTTACTGCATTAATTATTGCCAAAGGGACATATTATGAATACTGAATCACTAATAATTTCGGTATTATTTCGTTTTCAAACTCCAAACGTACAGAGAAAAAAATATTTCCTCCAAATAATGGTTTTAATTGGTTTCAGAATAAAATTTAATTAAACAATTAATTAATTCAATTATTTGTTTGGCTAAGAGATTTTTTAATTTAAAACTAATTAAAACCTTTAATTAGTGCAAAAACTTGTAATGTGGGGCTTACGTTTGGTCTTTTAAGGTTTCTACATGCACGCCATAATGAATAAAATGCTGACATGGTGTTGAAGCGAGTTGGGCCAGGTAATGTTTCAAGCTAGCTTAGTCGTTCTTTGGTGTATTTTTAAGTTGAGGAGATGTGTGATTGCCATTCTTTGAAATTCTTGTTGGGTTACTGTTGCTCTTTGGACAGCTTGTTTGAGCTTTTCAACAAAATCAATAATACAAAGCTCTACGTCTTGCGATATATATATAAACATATATATATAAAGGGTGTTTTTTTATGGAGGTATAGAACTCTAAGTTGGCATTACTTATCAAGATGGCGACCGATGTAACAGCTATCAAGTGATTGATTCTCAGTTTGGTTTGGCAATTCATCATGAATAGACTCACGCCTGAACAACGCTTGCAAATAGTGCAAATAGGGCCCAAAACGAGATTACCTTTGTTCCCGATTTTCATAATCGAATTTTGTTTAGAGATGAAGCGCACTTCTGGTTGAATGGCTACGTCAACAAACAAAACTACCGCATTTGGAGTGAAGGTAATCCTCAAGTGTATGTCGAAACACCGTTACATCCAGAAAAACTGACTGTTTGGTGCGCTTTATGGGCTGGTGGAATCATTGGTCCGTACTTTTTCAAAAACGAAAGCGGCCAGAACGTTACAGTCAATAGTGATCGGTATAGAGCCATGATTACTAACTTTTTCATTCCTGAATTGAATAACCAAGATGTCACACAGCTCGTGCCACAATAGATTTATTGAAAGACACGTTTGGTGACCACCTAATTTTACGTTTTGGTGAATTGGCCTCCAAGATCTTGTGATTTAACACAGCTAGACTACTTTTTGTGGGGCTATGTAAAGTCATTGGTCTATGCGGATAAGCTACAAACGCTTGACCATTTGGAAGACAACATTCGCCGTGTTATTGCCGATATACGGCCACAAATGTTGGAAAAAGTCATCTGGCGGTCATATGCCAGAAATCATATTTAAAATGTAATGCCACAAGATTATCTTTCGGATAATTAAAATTCATGTCAATCGAATAATCCGTCGTTGTTTTATTGCAACTTAAAGTTCTATACCTCTATAAAAAACACCATTTTTTTATAAATGCATCTGAATATGATTTCAAGTGGATGACAACACACATGTTGGGCTACTGATCAGGACCAATATCAAAAAGATCAGATATTTTCGCCCTGATCAGTAGCCCAACATGTGTGTTGTAGTCATCCACTTGAAATCATATTCAGATGCATTTATAAAAAAAACGATATGATCCCCGACACATATTTTTAGCGTTTTAGTTGCTATTTGTCAGTTCGTAAAGTCGCTTTGCAGTTTCTCTGATATTGTAAATCTAAAAGGTAAATAAATCTATGAAATTTCTGAGTTTTGAATGAAGTTCTTCAAGCCACATATTTTTTGCTTAAAAATAATCCTAAAATCACACCGAAAATAATATTTAGCAGTACTGTCGATCCACCACACGCTCTTTCATGGAGGTTTATAGTTTCATATCAAATAATATATAACCAATGGTCGTTAATAAGAGAAATAGTTTTAAATGGAGTGACTACTTTATATGTGACCTGGACAATGGAAAGGTACCTATGCACTATAGGAAATTTTACCCCTTTTTTGGCCAAAATTAATTACAGCCAAACGGGATGACCAATTTGAATGATTTTTTTTTTGACATGACTTTTGGAAAACTATTAAGAGGGAGGAAGGGATCCTTAAAGTTTTGCATACACTTAAAAAAAAGTTATAGTAAAGTTAACTAAAAAATAACTAAGAATTAGTTCCAAAGGGGTTTCCAGGGTTATAGGTTTCCGTATCCAAGATTTTTTAGATCTTTAATAGATTCTCTGGTGTTCTAAAATGTTTTTTTAAAAAAATTTTTTTCGAGTGTACTCTAACTTTTAAAGATAGCAGTAGAAATTAAGCTTACCAATTTAAAGAAGTAACAAACAAGGTTATGTTTTAAAAGGATTTTATTAAAAAATTTGATTTTCGAGTTCCAATTCGTCAACTACATTTAAAAAACGTGGGTTCAAAATGCCACAACTCTCAATTTCTTCGTTTCCGGAATTTTCATCGTCTGTTTGACAATTTTCTACAAAATTTTGCTCTTCTGATTTCAGCGTCCACCAGAAGTGATATAATACTGGTGGAAGCTTTAATTTCTTCTGGTGCTTGATGTGTATATTAAACGTAAGGCTGGAAATATAAGGATCTGATGTGCCAAATGCTCGATTAAAAACGTCTGTCTGCATATATTGGAATTACTCATTTTGTTCCCACATCTTATAGCGCAATATTGCTCTTTTGAAAAGTTGCTTTCAAAAAGAAAGGCTAGTCCTTTATCAGCCGATAGCTTAGTTGGTGCCGCTCTTTAAATTAGTTTTCGTATTTCGCAACTCCAGTTGGAGAACTGACTATCTCTTTCAAAACCACTGCTAAATCTAATTAGTTAGATTTACGAGCAGCCGCAGCTGCAGCAAGAACTAGGCGTTCAACTTCATTATTTTGATCTTTAGCAAAAAGCTAATTGCCGTCCAGGCTTCGATTTAGTGGAGGTAGACTGCGTTTCAGGTTTTCTTTTCAAAGTATTACCTTTACGCCAAACAGCATGCTGTTTTTCAAAAACTTTGAAACTCCTACAACTTGTATGCCATTTCATATTCGTATTTGAACAAAATTTTCTTGACCGCTCCTTTATATTTTGTTTAAAGTTTTCGGAACAATCACTCTCACTAATGTATGAATACAAATAGCGGCTCTTTTGTCATATTCGTTGTGTTTCGCTCGCTATGTATTGAATAACTCTGAATTTGACACGCAGTAGTCACCTGGAAAAATGAGTTCTTTTTTTTTAAATTCTGCAGATATCCGCAGTTGTAATTTATTAAATCCGGAAGGTAATTGATTGACCTAGAGAAATATTATGTGCTATCATTTTTTTGGAAATTCCAATTCATAATTCCATAAGTTCATAAGTTCATCTTAAGGTCACTTAAATTTTTCCAATTTAATCGATCTAATAGATGAGTTTACCAAAGTTTACTTACACAGTGCAACACGGAAAAAAATTACCATATACAGACAACACTACGTGATAAAAGACCAAAAAAAAGTTCCCTGTCTCCCAGTTTTATCTAAAGTACTCCAGGTTTTTTTTTATGGGCCCTCAAAGATGTGAGGCCTCGATGTCATTTTTGCAAAAAAATTATCATTTACTCAAGCTCATATTTTGCAAACCGTTTGGAATTTTGTTATACTCTCTGAGGCAAAGTTGTAGTTGTCTTGTCATAAAGAACATTGTAAACATATAAAATCCAAAAAACTTCATCTTCAAGGTCAAAATCGCAAAAAACTTTAAAAAATTCAATTTTTTTACCTTTTTTCCCCTGTTCAGGTCCATAGGTAGCAAACCGTTCAAAATTCAAGGAAACAATCAGCTACAAAAATGAACCTAAGATCTCAATAAACAACTTTCTAGAACATATGAACTTCCTAGGAATGATTCTTAACACCGTTTAGGTAGCGCTTAGGTAGACGCAAAAGTGAAAAATTTCCCGGCTACCTAAGCGCTACCTAAACGGTGTTAAGAAATATTAAATATGTTGGTCTTTTATGACGTAGTGGTGTCCGTATATGGTTATTTTGCCATGACTTAAAAAATTACACAGTGTGTTACCTGCGACATTATTTTCCATTATTTAGTTTTTGCATATTATAATAAATCATTATTATGAAAACTTTTAATACAAACTATCACAAAATTCACTGCACTCAATCGGTTTTTGATACCTAATTTACAAATCGCAAGCAAAACATGTGATAAAATAACAGTCAGTCAATTCTTTCGAAAAATTTAAACAGGGATGTTTACTTTGTTATTATTTTCTATATTAAAGCAAAAAAAAAAAAATACCCTTAGCAAAAATTTTGATTTTAACTTTTGGCCCAAAAAATAGGTAAAATTTCCTATAGTGCTATGGTCGGAAGAACGAATATCTTTTTATAAAATAATTTTTTAAAAAAACTCAATCCATTGAAAATCAATGAAACGAACTTTAAGCTCTCAAACCTCTTAGTTTTGCTGCAAATTATATTTAAAGTTTAAATTATTGGTTATATTTCTGGTTATTAACTTACTTCTTAGAAAGCGTCTAGTGCAGTATTATTTTTAACTATTCGTCTGAATGTTGCTTTTTTTTATGTTTGTGCCCGCAGAACTCAGTCATTTCTAAACCGATTTTAAAATTTTTTTCTTTATTAGAAAGGAAATGCTTACAGATTGGTCCCATTTTAAAAGAAGTTCAGAATTTTGAAAATTAAAGGGTGTCCCCATACAACATACGTGTTTTTTACGTGTATTATGAACCGTAAAGAGCACCCTTTTAAAATTTTAAAAAACTGCATATCACTATAGCTGCCAATAACAGAAATTAATAAAAAAATAAACTTAAAAATTAAAGGGTGTCCCCATATGTGACGTCAATTAAAATATATGAACCATTTGAAACATTGTAGACAATCACTTGAAAATTGGTCAAAATATCCAATATTTATAATCAGAAATTAAATAATTATAATTAGAAGTTAAAGGGTTTCCCAATAGTTGATGTAATTTGATTTATATTGCAAAACTTTTGAACCGTAACAGAGAGACGGTTAAAATTTACAAAGAACCTTTATAACATCAAGTATATAATTTAAATTTGGAAACTAAAGGGTGTCCCCATAATTGATAAAATTGTGCCTATCTAGCCCTATCTTTTGAACCGTTATAGACAAACACTTGAAAATTAGACAGAGTCTCCACTACTATGTCCCGTATAATAACATTTATAAATATTTAAAGTTATAAAGGGTGTCTCAATATGTGATGTAAATTGATGCATATGGCCAAACTTTTGAACCGTTTTAGACAGACATTTGAAATTTACAAAGAATCTGTCGTTTAAAATAAATGTTTAATTTAAAATTTTACATTAAAGATATTGTTTAACCTATATGGCCATATCTTTAGAAGCGTTTCTTTTTATTACTGTGTCAGTAATAATAAGTATAAAAAAATAAAGGGTGTCCTCATATCTGATGTAATTTGTCGTATATGGCTTCATCTGCTGAACCGTTATGGATAGACTTTTAATTGAACAGAACGTATGTTACTATGTCCGTTAGAGCAACAAGTATAAAAGAATTTGATTTGAGTACTATTTCTTATAGATTACTTCCTTTTAAATTTTTAGTTAAGAATTGATGCACATAAGAATTATTATTACTGATATCTGCAACTTGGTCTCTGCCGCCTTCGTTATACTACTCTTTTTTCCACTGTTTTAAATTGTTCTTCTAAATTCATTTTAAACCTTCATAACACGATAACAGCTGTTCTCCGAAAAGTTGTACGTAACCACGTTCTTTTTCGTTGTCCAGATCACACATTTTAATCTGTTACAAACCAATCAGTCAAACTATTCATGAATTCCTTTGATTTAAAAATACCCATAATATGTTTATGGGAATAAAAGTAAATGACAAATTACAATACGTTTTGCACAATTGGATATCATTAAACATACATGGATATAACGCTATGATGTGTTACGCCACTGTAGTGTAAAGCAGTGAGGTTAGCTGGTGATAAATTTACAAAAATCAAATATTAAATAATGAGGGTTCTTGGACTCTGTGCAACATACAAGTGAGATCGCTCTATGAGCAGTACATGCATATACATATACACACATACATATTCATATTAGTATTCTATTATATTTATTAATAAAGACGACGTCGCCTCGTCTTCTATGATAAAACACCATACAATGAGAGAAAAAATTATTTGTGTTTGCATAAAAAGATTGACATTTGAAGAGCGAGGTCAAAATACCGGATTATTTATGGGCAGTAAATACAAAACAAAAATTAAAATTGCTTTTCTTCTACTTTTTTTTTGTCAAATTTACAACAGAAAGCAAATTTAAAATGAAATTTTATGAGATGATAAAATAATTACAATGTTCTTATTATTTAGGCAATATTCTTGGGGTTTTGCACTAATTTTAATTGTACTGAGTATATGGTTGTAAAAATATATTCAAAATTGTTATGTTATATTTGTTATCTATACATATCTGTCGCAAAAAGGAAAAAGTGTTTAAGTCTGATGTTTAAGTTTTGTACCAGAGCAATTTTAAACTTTAAAATTAATTTCTTTTTTAAATAGCTTATCTTAAAACTTTACATAAGAGAGTCAAACGTATGTTTTGGAAAAAACCTTATATATACCAAAAGTACGCAGGCGTTGCAATAAATAAGTTGTGAAAGAAGTTTTATGCTTTAAAAAAATAATTTAGTAGTTTCCTAAGCTTCTTTCCAAATGCAATTAGGCATTGAAAAAAGATAAGCAGAAAAAATGGTACAAAATAATTGAAAATTTGCACATGGGTACTTTGGATTACGGAGATTACAAAGGTGCCAGTAACTAAAATTTTGCTTAAGTCGACTTAAGCACTTATTCCTTATTGCCACAGATATAATAGAACAGTAACTCATTGTCTATCTGTCTATATGTCTGTCTGTTTGTCTATCTTTCTGTCTGTCTGTCTGTCTGTTTGTCTATCTTTCTGTCTGTGCTCGCATCACGTAAAAATTCCTGGATGGATTTTAACAACATTCTGTGGGGACGTACCCTAGTATTACGCTTCCAATAAATTATACTTTTTTCTGCAAAAATATTTTATTTCTACGAGAAAGTGGAGAAAATACCGTGAAAGTATGCCGGTTATTAATCGATTTAAGGGTACTGCGTACTTTAAGGCATCTTTTATTTTTAAAATCGTGATATTTTAAACAGGGTTGCTCAACAGATGGTGCTGTGTTATAATAATGACAAAATCTGAATTGAAAGCGAGATATTTTAAATATGGTTGCTCAACAGATGGCGCTATTTTAAAACAATGACACAATATGAATTACTTACTGCCCAATAGCCAATTGAATAAAATTTGTATTTGATTTGTATTTTTACTGTGTAGAATTAAATTTTTATATTAAATTTTCTTAACACCTTTTACAGTGATTTAAAATAATTTTTAGAATTTTAGAGTTTTATATAAATTTTTATTTTATATAGTATTTGACCTAATTGTTAATATTAATTTAACTACTTTAGGTCTAAAGCTTAAAATAAAAAAGTTAAATTAGTTTTATATAAATGTTTGAATTTTATCCGGGGATGGGTACCTTTATATGAAGTAAATACGTATTAATCTTAAAATTTTTTGTGGACTACTTTTAAAGGAAAATCTTAAAAAAATATATTTTTATATATTTTATGACAATATTTTTATTCCCCCCATAATTCTTCTTCTTCTACTCACATCCTACAAAAATCTGATGTACCTTTTTTAACCCATCTACTGCTTCTCGTCCGAATGGCATAGTGGACAGTGGTCGCACCTACTATTCTTAAAAATGATCTGTCTGGCTCTTAAAAATTGTCTGTCTGAACTCAGAAGCAGTTTAGTTTTTCCCGGGAGGTGCACTAGTCTTTTCTAGCCTCTTCCAATTTGGATAGTAGCCTATAGTAGTGACTTGACTGATTCTACTCCTTATGAATCAATTTCCTCCGAACCTAATCCCTTTAGTTCGTCTTTAATTTCATTTCTTCAAATTTAGAAACAGAAAATACTCCTAAGTGGCTAGATGTGTAAAGCATGTTAGATGGAGTAGCAGTTTGCAGCCTAATTCACTGATTTTTTGCTTTAGTTACTGCACACGAATATTATTCGCGTGAAATCGTTTTCACTCTTTCAGGGTAATTGGTGTTAATGGCTCCGCTTTATACCAAAATAATGTCCAACTACACTTTTTAGTTTTTTACAGGAGAAGGAATATCTACATTTTAGATTCAAACTTAGAAAACAAACATAACACACATTGAAAGATAATCAAAGCCAACTTTGTTTTGATTTTTTTTTTTGGAAAAGTGCAGTTACGGCTTTTTGGTTTAGTTGACGTTGCAGTTACGGCCTTTTGTTTTTCACCAATAAAGTCGTTATTTTTGGACGTATACATGTAAAATTTGCTGTGTAGATGTGTTTCGGTTAAGTTCGTCATAATCAATCAAAAAGTAAATTTTGAATTTTTGAGTAGTTACGGCCTTTTGCATTTTAGGTGACGATACAATTTCTGTTTGCTGCACGTTCACGCAATGCATGTTTCGAGGACAGTTAGAAAATAGCTTAACAGCTCCATTGTGAATCACGCAAAAAATTTTCCAAAAATTACTTTGAAGATATCGCACAGTAGCAGTTATGGTCAAGTGTGAACAACGATCAAGGCATCCATCGCGCCTATTGCTTTTTCATATTCAAATATGCCTCAGACACCTTATGATCAGTAAACCATTAAAATTGTGCTTTTTTGATTTAAAATTTTTTTTTGTTAAAAGTTACGAGGTTGTATGCTTTCAATGGCTATTGAAATCAAACTAATCGACGAAACTTGCTCTTACATATTACATTTCCTGATATTATAGTTCACTTGTTTTTTTTTTTTGAAAGAAAGAATGGGTAATTAGCATAATATTAAATAATTACTATTTAAATTCCCAAAAAATTTTATTAGTAACTAAATATGCAACTGCTTGTGCAAACATTGGCAACACTTGTTTTATTTCGATTCTCTTGCGAGAACAAAAACAACTTGTGTATGCTTTTCATCACACCTTACGTCTGCATTCAGTGATGGCAAAAAACCATCCAATTTTAGAAGGACAGTAAGGAAAAATAAAAACGTGGTTTGTTTGTTGGTGTTTTGTTGAAGCTTTATTATTCTGTAATATTATTCTATAACATGCATACTTCTCATTGTGTTTTGTAGAATTTTATTATTTATAGAGTATTTTTGGCTTCTCTAAAATTAGGAAAAAGGTTTCCTGATGATCTGGCCTGAGCAACCAGTGAAATACGTATAGGGACTAGCTCTTATCCCCCAACAAATAAATTGCATTTTTATTAAAAAACGTTATGGGTAATTTGTATAATATTAAATAATTGACAAATGTTTTAATTTTTGCAATTGACCTTTATATTCCCATTACAAGAGGAAAAACTCCGCAAGGCAGGATTCGTTCAGTAATTTTTGAGTGACACTGTATATTTGGCTTTTACAAGTTTTTAGAATATTAAATATGTTACTAAACACTTTTTTGTTTTATGTAAATATGTACTTACAAATCTCTTTTTTATATTCATTCAATTGATCCTCTTATAAATTTTTATATAAAATTTTTTTCCTATTATTTTCTTAATATTTTAGCAGTTTTTTTCTAATATTATATTTAATAATTAACATTTTTTATGTTTAAAATTTTATTATTTTGTTGTGCTATTTTAACCTCTTTAATATCGCAAAAGTTTAAAAAAATAAATTAACGGATTTAACACATTTTTATTTAATTTAAAATTTTTATTTTAAAATAAATTTCCATATAAAACTTTTCCGCAATCAAAGAAATTTAGAGCAGCAAAAAAAAAAAAACGCGGAAAATATATTTAAAGAAAAGTGTTTTTCTTTTTATCTTTTCAGTTATATATTTGTTGATGTTTTTGATGTTTTTTTTTAAGAAACAAATAATACTTTCCTACTTCTAGCGCGGGATGACTACACGAATGACCGAAAAAGAAATTCTCAAAAGAAAAATGTAACGAACCGCAAAAGAAACACTTTGCTGTTTGCAAGTGACTGACTAAATAACATGGAGCGTAATTTTCAATGGAAAATAAACGCATTAAAAATGCACACAGTAAAATCTTTTTCTTTTTTTTGTATATTCGCACTTTCTGTGCAGTATTTTTTAATAAAAAAGTATTTAAAAGAACTTTTTTCTTCTTTAAAATAAAATTAAAAAAAAAAAAAAACACCAAAAAAATAAATGTCATTGGCCATTTAAGCCATGTGAAGATGTTGTGTTGTGACGTCACATTTTCATTTCTTCGCACAACTGGTCATTTTTAAGCGAGTTGAACCACAAATGCGTTAAATGTTTAACAAAAAGCTTATACTTCTAGCACTTTAATCTCGCACGGTCTTTTAACAACTAGCAAAATGGCAAAAAATTCTCCAAATATTTACTCAAGCAAAACATGGCCACTTAATTATTTTTCTTTTTTAAGAAACAAATGTGAAAACCAAAAAAAAAAAAAAATTGCGCCAAATTATTTTCTTCTCTTATTTTTTCGATTCTATTTTGATTAAAAATAATTTTCAATCAAATTAAATTATGACACTCTAGTTCTTCCAAAAAATTAGAAAATAACAACAAATAAACAAAATGTGTCAGCAATTAGTTTATTTTTCCACAAGAGTCGTGGAGCAAGAATGCCCCACTACCCACTAGGTTAATTTACGAGGCTAGTTTCAGCCAGTTATTTGGCAACAAAACAGAACATAGTTTTATAAACCATTTTATTATTACCCAAAACACTTTTTTAGCGATATTCAAGAGCTTCATTATCCTTCTACGTGTAGACTTTCTCACCCAACAACCACTTGGTTTTCTTTTTAACCGACTTCAAAAAAGAAGGAGGTTATCTCTTCGTCTGTATGTAACCGCAGAACTCAGCCATTTCTAAACCGATTTTAAAATTTCTTCCTTTATTTGAAAGATTATGCTTTTAGGTTGGTCCCATTTTAAAAACAGTTCATTATATTAAAATTTAAAGGGTGTCCCTATACAACATACATGTTTTTTACGTGTATTAAGAACCGTAAAGGGCACCAACAGCAGAAATGAATAAAAAATAAGTTTAAAATTTAAAGGGTGTCCCCATAGGAGACATAATTATACCTATTTGGGTCTATCTTTTGAATCGTTATAGACAAAACCTTGAAAATTTGACAGAATGTCGATTACTATGACCGTTATAATAAAATGTGAAAATATTCAAAATTTTAAATTAAAGGGTGCTCCAATAGTTTATCTAATTTGATGTATATGGCCATACTTTTGAACAGTTTTACACAGACCGCTGAAATTTACAAAGAACCTGTATTGCTAAGTCAGCTATAACAAAAAGTATAAAATTTTGAATTTGGAACTAAAAGGGTGTCCCAATAGTTAATGTAATTCTATGTGAGTGGCCAAACTTTTGAACTGTTAGAGACAGACAGCTGAAATTTACAAGGAACCTGTATTGCAAAGTCCACTACAGCAAGTATACAATTTGAAGTTAGAAATTAAAGGGTGTCCCCATAAATTACGTAATTTGATCTATATGGCCCTATCTTTTGAACCGTTAAACACAAACACTTGAAAATTAGGCAGACTGTCCACTACTATCTCTGGTATGATAACAAGTATAAATATTTGGAATTATAATGTAAAGGGTGTCCCAGTAGGTCATGTAATTTGATATATATGGTTAAACTTTTTAACCGTTATAGACAGACAGTTGAAATTTACAAAGAATCTTTGTGGCCAAGTCCCGTATAACTACAGGTCTTTAATTTAACATTGTAAATTATATGGTGTCGAAATATGTGATGTTATTTGATCTGTGAGCCCCTATCTGTGAAACCGTAGACAGAGGCTTGAATGGTGCCCCTATAAAAGACGGATGCTGATGAAAAGAGGAGAGGCTTACATTCGAATAGTCTTCATTTTTTCCCTATAAGTTTGGCGCATCTTTTATTTGATTCAAATCTAATTCTTACAGATTACTTCTTACATTTTTAGTTTAGAATTATTATCTGATACAGTTTCCTAAAATTAATTAATTTTATATGAACAGCTAAATGTAATGAAGTAAATCACTTCGTTTATGTTAAAACTATCTTACATGTTCTTTTGCACCAAAAATTTCACTGAAAAATTTGAAAAATGCTTTTTTTTCGGTTCTCGACTTACATGCAGCAAAACCAAAGTTTCGACACGAATTCGGCTGTGGCTACTTCCATTCGATTCTTCAGTCAGTTTTACCCCAATTAAAAAAAAAAAATCGGTCAACCTTCCCTTACGTCACTTTATCTTTTTCCCACCGCGTGCACTAATTGTCATTGTCAACACATTCTAACACTTTGACCCGTGCTTCAGGAGTAAATGAGGGCACCATTGCCCTGGATTTGCTGAAATCTAAATCTGGAAGAACATGTCTGTTTATATAAGGCCCTTCAAAACCCGATCTGTGCCTAAACAAATGGTACCGTTAGACCCACAGAGATTAGTCTATCTCTGGTGAGGTCCCTTTAGATACACGTAATGCCTGTTGTTACGACCAGTACTGTGGGGATGGACACGGTCCAGAGTTGACCTGTTCTAAACTTGCTATTTCGTTGCTTCGCCAGTGGAGAGCGCTACTCGACGCATCATTCTAGGTACTGAAGTATATCTTTATCACATTTGCCCCTTTCTGTGTGCGAGGTCACACAATTCAATAATATTGCATACTTATAGCTAGCGACATCTGTTAAAAAACCATAGCTTTTTTTTAGCTATAATGAAAAAATATGGACGTTTTTATATTTTTCGGACTACTTACTCATTAAGGCTCATGTATACACAATTTTAGTTTTTAGCTATAGTGGAAAAGTACGCATAATTTTGATGAATGAGTTAATGAGTATATACTAAAACAAATTTTACACCTTCATATGTAGGCCCAGAAACCTTCACTGCACAGTGAGACAGAATACAAATATTTTGAAAATAACTCAGTCATTTGTTAAGGGCTAGCAGAGCAGTATCTCAGCTTAAGTTTTGGGCACCTTCCACTTTCCAGGGGTGGCGCTATATTGTCTCTAAGTTGGGTCAGTTGTCCCTGGAAATTCTTTTAGCGCTTGGCATCTCTTCAATTTGTGTTTGATTCTTAAAAAACTATTCATGGTCTTAAAGGTCTAGTCAATACCTATAAAATGGTAGTTTAATATGTTAATTACGGTTTAACATTAGCGAGTTATAAGCATTTGAATATTAAAATTTTTGATTTTTCGATACCCTGGTCCAGTTTTTTTCAAAATATTTAAAACAATTTTTTATTTTTTTTCTCACTATAAGAAGAGGCGACTGTCGTGCAGTATTAGTGCATGGTAAACAAATACCACATTCCAATTATGTCAAATACCTTGGAATGCAGTTAGATAGAAGACTAACTTGGAAGGATCATATTAAAGCTAAAAAACAATACTTAAATATTAAAACAAAAAACGTTACTGGTTACTCGGTCGTAATTCCGAACTTAGTCTTAAAAACAAAGTCATGATGTACAAAACAAACCCATATAAACATATGGAATTCAATTATGGGGAACCGCAAGCAATTCGAACATTGAAATACTGCAGCGCTATCAATCTAAGACATTAAGAATGATTACAAATGCTCCTTGGTACATGAAAAATAATACATTCATAAATATTTGGCAACACCAAAAATTAAACAAGAAATCAGTAGGTTTAGTAAAAAGTATGTAGACAGACTTAGTAATATAGCAATACGCTAGCTATTGCTTTATAAGATGACAGTGAAGAAATTGTTAGACTGAAAAGGTATCATGTTTTAGACCTACCGTTTCGAAAATAATTACTTTTGTTTTATGTAAATATATATATATTACCTTTTTTGTTTTGTAAATAATTTTAGTTTTCAAATACTAAATCTATGTGTATATGTTTCAATCTCACTGGAGATTGTTACAAATGTAATATAAATGTAATATAATTAATTACTATGGAATTTGCTTAATATTGTATAAAATAGATTGTAAATAATACTTTATATGCAAAAAAAAATAAAATTTCTCATAGTTAGTGAGCGAAATTTAATATATTGTGGAAAAATTTCAAGACTATATCTTTTCTGAGTTAAAAACTAGACAATTTTTAATTTAAAAATTCAAAAATTATTGAATGTTTTTGTATTTTAGCCTAAAAATGGCCGTCAATCTTATTTATTTAATAGAAAAAATTTTCTTATAAAATAAATATATAAAAATTTTCCATCCTTGTGTAAGCTAACAATATCTACGTACGTTTAAACCAAATTTAGTGGAAAATAGATCAACCTTGTAGAAGATGGAGGTCCTTCAATTTGACTTATTTTGCTTCGAAATTTTTAGTTTAGCCTATCTATTCTAAAATCCCAAAGCTGGGCTCGGAAAAAGAATACTACCGTACTAAATATATATATACTCCCAACTATTGCTGAAAATATTTCATGACACCTAGTCTATATGGGGAGTTTATAGGCAAAAGACTAAAAAATTCCATCTTTGGGATTTTTGGCATTTATTTGGGGAATTGTGGGATTGCCCAGGTCAAATTTAGGTCATAAACTTCTGGCGTTTTCTTTTTATTTTCAGTGCTTTGGAAATGACTTCTATAAAACTCAATCTTGAATGATTTCTAGAGTTGCACAGAATACTACAATTATTAATTTGACTTAATGAGGTTAAAACTTGTCTATGTTTACAAATACACTCTGAAGTTCACTATATGTGACCCGGTCTATGAAAAGGTGGCTTATGACTCAAAAACAAAATTTTGAAAAATTAGCTGTTAAAGATAAACAATGCTATTCGTCAATTTCTTAGTAGTTTTTCTCTTGCATTATGAACAGTAATAAGGCAACCAAAAAATACAAAAGAGCATAAATGAGATAAGTTCGTGTGTGTATATAAAGAGCGATGTTTTTTTCAATGCAAAGCACAAACCAGTTTCTGACCCATCGTTGTCAGGTTTTTGAGGATTTTATCCCCAAAAAAATTCCCAAATCGACTTTGACTTACCATTACTTCTAATTAAGTTAGGACTTTCTAGTTTTCACCACGTGAAAGAGCGTATCAAAAACTAACGAAACCAAAAAAAAAAGAAATTGGAAACATTTTTTTTGAGTCATAAGCCACCTTTTCATAGGCCGTATAGTGAACTATCCTCGTATATGTATTTTTATATATTTGTATTTTGATTTTTTTTCCTTTTGCTATTCACACACAATTTTTATTATTCGCATTTTTATGACAAGAAACATTGTCATGTTGTTTGTTTGCCTGTGTGTATTATTTTAGTGGGAGATGTGATTTTCAAACATCATCCAAAACATTATACTGGTCTCGCTGATCTCACCACCGAGTGTCTGTGCGATATTAAAGTAGAAATATTGAACTCAAGCATTATTAATTGTGACGAAGTCACTTCCATTAAATGCCACAAAGTGAACGACAATATGCTCGTTAGTACCAGAAAGTGACAACAAAAATGTAGCAGTAATCTAAAAGACATTTTAGAAGGCAAAATAAATCTAGAGGGAAAAATATTAAATATTTTTATAGGAACAATTTTTTTTACATAAATTTTGATCAATTGTAATAGTGATGGGTACAAGTTCAGAATGTTAGTTGAAGCACCAATCATGTAATACTATCTTATGGCATCAAGGAATTATAAAATTTTTCAACTTATTACAGGATATTATATATGGCCCTATGCTCCCCCCAAGAAGTGAAAGGAACTTATATATATAAAGGGTGGTTAAATTTTTAAGGGCCGATGTTGATTTTTAATAAAACACAAATTATTTAGGAAATTATTGTCATTTCTTTTTATTTTAATAATATTAGTATGGTTCAATTATATATGGAACAAAATATCGGCCATCCGATGCTCCAAATTTTCGATGATGCTGAGGCATAATTTAGGTTCTATGCTGTTAATGTGCCGAATTATCTCATTCTTTACCCGTTGAAGTGTTGCTGGCTCATCGACGTAGACATTTGCTGTCAAATAACTTCAAACAAAGGAGTCCAACGATCTCAAATCACATGATCTCGGCGGCCAATTAACATTGCCACCACGTGAGATAAGCTTAAATTTGTCGCGCAAAAAAGCCAGTGTATCGTTAGCTGTGTGGCAAGTGGCACCGTCCTGTTAACACAACATACCATCCACTTCCCTATCTTCCATAAAAACTTCGTTATCATCTCACGATAGCGAACACCATTCACAGTAATTTTGAAAAAAATACGGCCCGATGATGCGTCCGGCCCATAAACCGCACCAAAGTCCCTCTTTGTGGGTGCATTGGATTATCATTCGCCCAAATGCTGTAATTCTGCTTATTGACGAATCCACTGAGGATGATTTGAAGATGATTTTCTTGGAAAATTTATCATCCATCCTCACCATTTCTTGCCACCAATCTGACCATTGGCGATTCCATGGTTTAAATTGAGTTAGTCTGAAATTGAGAAATGTCAAATTAAATGCAGAAAAAAACTTGAAGTGGTTCACTTGCAACATCGGGTCTTGAAATTTAACCACCCGATATAAAATATATTACAGGCATCACCAGTTTATCTTTTTTCCAGTTTTGTTTTCTCGCAATCAGCTAGAACTCATTTCCTCTTATGTCCAACATTTCATTTGTGGCAGGCGTAACTCGATTGTGGAACTCAATTCTGCCATATGAAAATAAAAATTTCTAATATTCTATAATGCAATTTAGGAAAATGATTATACTCTTACAAATAAGTTGATTTAATTATGAATAATTTCGACACGGCCAGTCAGGAGCTCACGGTTTCGATTTCCGCCAATAACTCTGGGCATTATCTGAATTTCATTCAGGAGCTTCGCAGAATTATTTTTTTATTCAGACCCATTATCACAATTGCGTCAAACCAAAACCGATTTTTCAATGTAATTCGCAAACACCAGAATATGTATATTTAAAAGTAAATTTAAGTATGTGAACTTCAGGGTGTGTATTTGGTATATAGTGATAAAGAACTGTATAATTTTTGGGAATAATCGGGAGAGGACAAGGGGTAGTTTACTTGACACGCCAATTTTGTGTACGCTCTACAGCTTATGAAAATGAAATTTAGTAAATTGTGTTTAAAATTTAGTATACGTCTTTGGTATAATCAGAAGAAGAGCATAGTCGGGAGGGGCAAGGGGTAGTTTACTTGACACCCCAAACTGATAATAATAAATTTTTTTATTTGAATTTACTGTGAACTTTATATACATATAATAAAGTAGTTACTTATTTCCATTTGTCTGCTGCTTTTCACTTACGTTTTCATCACGTAAAAACTGCTTGATGGATGTTAAAAAAATTTTGTGTGGAGGTACCTTAGTATCCTGATCCAAATATAGGATACCTTTTTTCCGCATGGATATCTTATTTCCAAGAGAAAGTGGAGAAAAAATAGTGAAAGTACGCTTTTAGGTACATAAGTACTGCTTAGTAAGGCACGGCACACAGTGTCGTGACTTCATATAACGAGTGGTCATAAATAGAAAAAGATATTGTAAAAAGCTGAAATTTTGGCACATATCTTTAGGTTGGCAAAACGTAAGAAAATTTAAAATTTAATAAAATTCGAAACAAGGATTCGTGTCCTTTCCGTATATCCTTAAAATTTATAAGTGTCATAAAAGTTAGAAAAATTGCTAACTGTATAAAATTTTTTGTTATAGTAATTGGATGTGATACTTTTAATGATTTGACCAAATTTGATTCAATTCATATAAGGCCCATGTAAGGCTAAAAAAATATATTTTTAAAAGAATTAAAGAAAAAAATTAAAATTTAAATAAAATTTTTTTAATTAATTTCGAAGACAAGACACTTATATTTTTTCAATTAGATGACCTCACCTTCAATATATCCTTAAACTTAAGTATATACATATTTTGGCTATTTTGTCGGGTCCATCAAAACTGACTATTTTTTTTAAAGTAGATGTTTTGGATAAAAACTTTTTTTTACAGTGTTGTTATAAATATTTGAATTTTAGGATTTTTTCATTGTTTCTGCTACATTTCTGAATAAAACAAATATAATTGCATGAATTTTTATTGAAAAATGAATTCTTGATGTTTATTTTTCCAAACTCTTTTTAGGTTACTTAAAAATTGTGAAAAAATTATCAAAATATTTCGACTTTAAAGCCGTGTAACTTTTTATAGGTATAACGCACATGAAAAACCAAACCACCTCTGGAATCGTGGGAATCACAGCTTTCATCCCACATATATCTTCTTGATAAATTTTAAAGTTTTTTTTTTTGATTTTATTCCACTAGACAGTTTACTTTGCTACACTAAAAAATAACAATAACACAGTGCAACACGGTAAAAATAACCATATACGGACACCAGTACGTGATAAAAGACCAAAAAAAAGACCCCTGTCTCCCTCGATGTCTTTTTTGCAAAAAAATGAGCATTTACTCAAGCTCATATTTTGCTAACCGTTTGGAATTTTGATATACTCTCTGAGGCAAAGTTGTAGCTCTTGTCATAAAGAACAAAAATTGTGAACATATAAAATCAAAAAGGCAGCCGCAAAAGTGAAAAATTTCCCGGCTACTTAAGCGCTACCTATACAGTGTTAAGAATCATTCCTAGGAAGTTCATATGTTCTAGAAACTTCTTTGTTGAGGTCTTAGGTTCATTTTTGTAGTTGATTGTTTCCTTGAATTTTGAACGGTTTGCTACCTATGGATCTGAACAGGGAAAAAAGGTAAAAAAATAGATTTTTTTAAAGTTTTTTGCGATTTTGACCTTGAAGATGAAGTTTTTTGTTTTTATATGTTCACAATTTTTGTTCTTTATGACAAGAGCTAAAACTTTGCCTTAGAGAGTATATCAAAATTTTAAACTGTTTGCAAAATATGAGGTTGAGTAAATGATCATTTTTTGTGAAAAATTACATAGAGGCCCCACATCTTTGAGGGCCCAGAAAAAAAAAACCTGGAGGACTTTGGGCAAAACTGGGAGACATGGGTCTTTTTCTTTTTAGTCTTTTATGACGTAGTGGTGTCCGTATATGGTTATTTTGCCATGACTTAAAAAATTACACAGTCTGTAATTTAAATTGGCGCTCTTAAGCGCAGCTAAATTTTTATTTTTATAAATTAACATACTTTTTGTTATAAAATGAAAGAAAAATATCTCGGAAATACTTGAAAAATTTTTTTCTTCACTATTAAAACTTGTTTGCTTATCACAACAAGTTTTGTTTTGTTTTATTACTATCATTCTTATAATGTTATCGACATATGCAATTAAAAATACCGTTTATATACTGAAAACATAATACAACAACTAATCTAGTACAAATTTGGTTTATTTGCCAACTAAATTCAATCATTTCACCCTACGAAGTACATGCTCATTTTTATTCCTTTTTTATACAAAATTGCTGTTATTTCAAACCACAATTTTGAAGAGCCATATCTTTTAAAAAAATTATTATTTTAATCTAACTTTTTTTACGCTTATTAGTAAAAGTGTCTTTAATTAAATGCCATTAGCCATTTTTTTCATTTCCATAATTGGATTTTTCTATATATGGCCACGCTCACAACACTGTTTAATTTTTGATATTTAAACACAGATGGCGCTGACAAAATATAAATAACTTACTGCCACATAGCCAATTGAATAAAATTTGTATTTGTTGGAAGTCACGTACGTGTTGTTTAATTTCATTATTTTGTGAAATACATACATAGATACATACATAGGTAATTAGATTTATTTGATTTTTGCGTTCATTTTTATAAAATATAAAAGTAAGTCTTACAATAGGTGTGGAATATTTTCAAAGCAAAATCGACTAAAATATCATCAGGACGCCCACGACGTAGCAAGAACAGCTAGTATATTCATACAAATATCTGTATTCATGAGGTATGGTAAAGTTAAGTGTAGTTCACTCGATATTTTTGTTTTAATAATGTATTCCATCAAATAAAGAACGAAAATCTGAGTTCATTCATGAAAAATAAATTTTTGTTAACAAATTTTAAATTGACTGTAGTTTTGTTAACAAGTTTACAATCGAAAAAAGGTCGAAATTCTGTGATCTCTCTGCCGATACTTCTTCACATTGACTGTAGCCTGCCATCGAGGAAAGGAAAAAACTGTGATCACACACCCAAAATAGATTGTTTGTTTAAAAACTCATCAATGTAAAAGGAAAAAATCTGTCATCACTCACTCATATAACTATTACGTATCAAAAATACATCCCTGCGATAGACGAACAGATGGGTAGAAATCAAAGCGAATTAATAGCTTGACGTTGAAACCCTCAGAGAGTGCAACGATAAGAAAAAAAAATGTGAAAAAATAACTTCTTGTAAAATTTGGAACGACATAGGCTTCTTATTTTTCCGTTTACAAAGTGTAATGAAATCTATAATTTCATGGAAATTGTTAATGCGCTGACCTGCTCTTATTTTGGTTGTTTTCATAATGGAAAATTATCACCCCATTTTAATTTTTAACATTTTCGTGCCATTTAAACATGTATTTCGTAGGCAGAATAGTTGTGAAAGTGAAAATGTTTGAAAATGACAAAGCTCTTCAGATGTTCAAATGGATTGTATACGCCTCTGTATTTTCACTTTTGGTATTAAAAGATGTCAACAGAATTAAATTAATTGTATTTTATTTTATTTTTTAGTTTGTTTTGTATTTTTATCCAAATGTTCTTGTACATCGTTTAAGAATATGTCTTTCTGTATTTACAGCTTCTTAAACCTGCAAGTATTTTATTAAAAAAAAATGTGTGCATAAGTATGTACAAAAAAACAGTAACATTTTTCCTGTCGGTCTCTCTGTGTGTCTTTCTGCTGTGTTCGCATCACGGATTTTAATAAAATTTTGAATTAAGATACCCCAGTATCTTGATTCAAATAGAGGATACTTTTTTCCGCAAAAATATATTATTTCCAAGAGAAAGTGGGAAAAAAGCAGTGGAAGTACGCAATTTTACCGATACGCCTACCTTAACCCATATCGCTAAAATTGTGATATTAAAAGCGGCATATTTTAAAGCTAATGCATACTTAACAGTGCCTTTTTATTTAAAAGCGTGATATTTTTAACACTTTTTACAAAGCTTTAATATAATTTTTAGAATTTTATATAAATTTTAAAATTTTATCCAGGGATGGATACCTTTATATAAAGAGAACACGTATACGTTAAACATTATACAAATAAGAGTCTTAAAATTTGGTGTGAATTACTTTCAAAGCAAAATCGATCAAACAATTATCAGGACGCACACAAAGTGTGTGGGCACAGCTAGTAAACAAATAAATAAAAGTATGAATATACTCATACATCTTGCTCAAAATGTTGAGTTAAAAATAAATATTGTATCGAAGTGAAATATGTTTGTAAAAAGTCAATATTTTCTTAGGTCATTAGTACACAACATGTTGAAGAAACACATAAATACGATTTAGTTAAAATGTTGAGAAGTCAAGGTCATGTCAAATGCTAGACATTAATTTATTGGAAGAATTCTTTAAATATATTCTGTAGCATATTTTAACAGGAGATGTGTTTCTTGAAAATGTTTTTGTTTTAAATATTTTTTTTTCGTCTTTTCGAGAACAGTGGGCCACAACAAGAGATTTTTTAATAAAATTTTGCAAACACTGCGCTGTGCTAGCGATTTTATTAGGTTTGCATTATATTTATCATTAACTTGTTCTAAGCAATTTATATACCAATATCTCTACGTATACGGAAATCTATACATATAATAAAATAGTAACTCATTTCCGTCTGTCTGTCCTTCATTGTTTGTGTTCGCATCACGTAAAAACTACTGGATGGATTTTAACAAAATTTTGTGAGGAGGTACCTTAGTATCCTGGTCCCAATATAGGATATCTTTTTTTCCTCAAAAATATCTTATTTTCAAGAGAAAGTGGAGAAAAAGCAGTGAAAGTAAATCGATTTTTTAATCGATTTAAGGATACTGCATACTTTAAGGCATCTTTTATTTTTGAAAGCGAGATATTTTAAACACGGTTGCGCAACAGATGGCACTGTTTTAAAATAATTACAAAATATGAACTGAAAGCGGGATATTTTAAACACGGTTGCGCTACAGATGGCACTGTTTTAAAATCATGACAAAATATGAATTACTTAAATGAATAAAATTTGTATTTGATTTGTATTTTTACTTTGTCTAATTACATTCTTATTAAAATGTTTTAAACACCTTTTACTGAACTTTAGAATAATTTTTAGAATTTTGGAATACTATATAAATTTTAGAATTTTATCCAGGGATGGGTACCTTTATATACATGTACATACGTAAGTCTTAGAATTTGGTGTGGATAAAAGCAAAATCGAACAAAATATTGTCAGGACGCACACAACGTCCACAGCTAGTTCATGATAAAGTCCAAAACAATCTAACCTCAAAACCACAGATAACTGTTAAATCATCTGTCACAGAAATCGGTGCTAAAAATTTAAAGTTAACCGCCTTTAAAAATATAAAACACAAATGCTCCTTTTCTTGTATAATGAAACACCAGCCATATGCTCTGGCTATAAATACAGTCTAATAGATTATTTTTTTAAGAATAAAGAAAACTAAGAAAAGCTGTATATTTAACAGCACACAGGGAGACACAAACGATATAAAATCCTCAAGTTCAAACATATAAATTATTATCATAGCAGACTTTAAGGCAGTAGAAAATAAAATGGAATAAATTAAAAAAAAACGAAATTTGTGTGACAACTTAGCATTATGAACCAAAAATACACAAAAGGTATTTTAAAAATTAAAATTAAAATATATTTTCGAACAATTCAAAAGATTACCACAACCATGTGTGTTTAGATTTTCTTAAATGGCACTCTTGACATAAGTTTCTCTTCCTTCCTTTCAGTTTTTTCTTAGTTCTCTATACATAAACATAAAGACAGCAATCAGAAGTAAGAAAAACACGTTGCCAAAGTTTTGTCACTTTTGTGAAAAGTTTACATAATGTAAAAGTTTACTCTGCTATTTTACTTTTATATTTTCTTATTTCCTTGTAAAACTTTGAACTTCTTAATTGTGTATTGAATTGATGGTTTAATAACTGAAATTTAATTTGTGCTCTAAAAACTTTTCCTAAATTCTTTACAATTATTTTTCAAACGTTTTTGTCTCTTTGTTGCAAAGCAGATTTGCTACGTTCTACAAGAGGAAACAAAAAGATGAAAACTTAATGATTGGCAAAGCAACAAAGTGCTTAGGGAGTTCCATTGAAAAAAGAAGGAAAGAAATCATATGGTTGTCAGAAAATAAAGTTTAAAGAAAAAAAAAAAAGAGAAGAAAAGAAAAGTTGACACCAATTAAAAATTCTTATAATAAAAAAAAAAAACTTATTAAGAATTAGGAACAAAATTTGTTACGGCAAATAATTTTCATTTAAACATAAAATTTTGCCAGATTTTCAGAAGATTTTTAAAGATTTCAATTCTTTAACTACATTTTTTATTTTTAACGTGATTTTTTTCTTACTCTAGCATAGACCGATTTATCTGCAGTGCATAGCTGTATAGCGATACATTTATTATTTGGGAATTTTGACTTCCTTCACGAAGGTCGATCTGTCAAAAGTTGTATGTGCTTAGAAATGTTATAGTGCAGAAGTGCGAAAGCAATAATACACCTTCTCAATTTTTTCTATGTTTTTTGACATTTCGAACTACAAAGCAACAAGAAAATGCCACATGATATAATAATACAAGGTACAAGGCACATTCATAAGGTAACCTCACTACGAAGGGGAAATATTAAGGCGAAATTTTTAAAATTTTTTTTATATGGAGTTTGATAGTTCAACTTCCATTTAAAGGGAAAAATTGTAAGTTTAACTGTCAAAATACTTATAAAAAAATTTATTATTTTCGCCTTCATATTTCCCCTCAGTAGTGAGGCTACCTGATTAATATGCCTCGACAAGGTAGTTCCATTTCAAAAATGTTTGAAGTTTGCCGGAATCATTCAAGTATGTTTTTATGTAAACAGCAAAAAAAAGTGTTGCCACAAGTAGAAACGAAAAAAAAATTTTTGGAAATTATTTTAAAAAAATGTGTAATTTACATAAATAACATTAATTAAAAACGTACTTTGGCTTAATAATGAAACTTATGAGGAATAAATCTTGTTGTAAATTATGATTTACTAATCTTTTATAGGTACACTTTTATATTGAGAAAAAGAATTATATTACAATCTTATTTAAGCTGCATGGTAATTGACCTTATGAAAAATCGCCACAAAAAAAAAAAATTAAAAATCGCCAAATGACATAAACGATTGTATGTACACTCTTATTGATGAATTTCTTGATATGTATTCACTCCTATCACATTAGGCGTTGTCGACATAATACGACGACCTTTCTCTAAATTAAATTGGTATTCCCTTTGTCGATATCAATACTTATCGATGAATTTTTAATTTTATTTGGTATTTTGTAAGAATATGTGACGTTGAATTTTTCTTATACCGACGCCGATTTCATCACCTTGGTTTTTAACAACGACTGAAGTGCCAATAAAATTTAAATAACAAGTTCGAACCAATACGGAAAATTAATTGAAGAAATGGAAAATCTCGACGTGATAGAAAAAAACTTTTATGAGATTCTTATTAAGCATTTGAAAACATGCCAAAATATAAAATTTTTTTATATGAATATTTCTTTATAAAACATTGTTATCGATAAGCAGTCGACGTCGTCATAAGAGCATTATTTAGGAAATACAAAATTATAATCAAATTGAAGTTGACATCAATATAAATGTCGGATCAAAAGTGACGACGATGTGGCCGTCGCCAAGTAGAATAAGAGTGAATATAAAACCGCTCAAATATGGTATCAATATATTTCATTAAAACGTTTTGGATAATTGTCCATTTGAAAAATTTTAAAAAATTACGAAAAGCACTCAATATTTTGGGGTTACTTTTTATATAAAATTTTATTTTATATAAAATATTTTATTTTATATAAAATATTCTGCAATTATGCATGCGGATTTCTTGGGTTATTTTTCATTTTTGCTTTTAAGCAATTTTGCATAGAGTTATTTTGCATGCAGCCCCCTCATTCATAACAAAATTAACCAAACTTTTTAATTTAAGTGCCTATAATATTGAAATTGTCAATTTTTTTTTGATACTCCTGACAGATTAGCTTCTCATCTAAGTTAAAAAATACATTTTCTTGAATGAACATACCAGGGGTGTCTTTGATAAGTTGTACTTAATAAGAAAATGGAAACTTAGACACTTTTGCCAGATATAGGGAAATTAAAAAATCTTATTTGTGCATTTTTGCACAAGTTTATTACTACGGTATGTAAAACAATTTTCGTTTGTTTATACAAATAAACTTAAGGCTTGTTTCTTTTTTTAATTTTTAAAATTTCAAATAAAGAAAAAAACGCAAAATGGGATTTCACAAAGTGTGTGATATGGTAGCACAAATTGAAATAATTCCCGCAAACGTCAGAACGTTAATATGGAGACAAAAAGAGAGAACCTCTTTAATAAGCATCATTCGGCTCGGCTCGGCAACAAGCGGCCACTCTGTTTGCTCCCTTAATGGTATGGTTGTTATACCAACGTGAAATCGCTAACAATTTAAGCACCGACTCCTTTATATGAGTATTAAAACTGAAATTGAATTTAAATTGTCTTCACTTCAAATATCGTCAGCGAATATTAAAGGGAGAATTTTTATTTAAGTTTTGAATTTTTAAAATACAAAGTACGATATTTTACGTTTAACTTTTAGTTGTATGACGATTAAATAATACAAGATTTAAAATAAAATATAGAAAATGACCTTTTCATTTGAAGGATATTAAACTCGTATCAAATAACAACACGTATTTGATACTCTGGAAATTTCCTTTTTCCCTTATATGTAGTTGTTGTATTTATTTTCGCTTTTCATCAGTCATTCTGTTACTGCTACACATTGCTGCTATTGCCGCTGCTGCTTTTGTTGGTAGTGATGATATTAGATTTGCTTGAAAAAAAATATCATTACTAAGCAATAATTTTAACGATGACTTTTTACAAAAAGCACAGTGCGACCAACTTGTGCAAGTTGCTGTATTAGTTAAGCTGCAGAAGAAAGAAAAGTAGATTTAGAAATATGAAATTTAACGATTACATCAATTTAGTTTGTATTACATCAAGATGTGATTAAAGGAAGTCAGGTATTGTTTTTGGACTCGAACACCACCATGTACTTAAATTTAAATTAAATGCTAAAGATGGACATAACCTGCTGAAGGACGGCAGTGAACGTTACTGGTTTCGTCAATACATACAACGAATTGGTCCTGTAATGGGCCTCATACTAGATCATTTCTTCAAGGTACATATCAGTAACCAACTGTTAAACGTAGAGTTTAATCAATTACATATATTGTGGGATACCCGATATATTGAAAAGGGAATCATAGATGATATACCTTGTTTAAAGGTAGTTTGTTAATTCCCTTACTTTTTTGGATACTTTTTTTTCCAAAAAAGAGCCCTATTTCTCCACTTAATATCCTTTCAGATCGATACATTTAATCTAATGCATTTATAATTTTTTTTTCTTCTCTTAAATTCATTCTCTTCGTTAGACCCAAATTTTTTACAACCCAACTATTTCTGTACACTTGGAAATAAGAACTAATCGCAAGGAGCTAAATCCATAGAACATGTTGGATGAGGCAGCATGTATTAGACTACGAACAAGACAATGACGTGTGTATTGTCGTGTTGGAACAGCACATAATCTATCCAAAATATTTAAATATTAATCTCTAGTAGTTAGGTTTAGTTAAACGGGCCGCCCGCACAAAGACGAGTTCACTCGGGGAGGTCTTTTAGGCCCATTGTGTTGCCCCGACGACTATTAACCCTTACTTTTCCCTATAGAATTCTATTACCTCCAGTGCGTGTGAACCGTCTGGAGATTCTCACGAAACCTAGCAAGTTACTCAGTGTCGCATTCCTGAGACAGCTCAGGTCTTGGAAAAATCGTTGGCCCAGAAATTTGAGCCTGCGTTCCTGAAGAGCCGAGCGGTCGCATAGGTGTTTAACTGATTTCTCTTCCTCCTCATCAAGTCTCTAGTAATTCTTTTACCCTTTTAAAGGTAATCGATGTGACACCTTATGAATAGCGTTTGCATCCTAAAAACCTGTAGCCATGACATTGTTTGCCGACAGACCTTCCATAGCCTTCTTAGGTGCACTTTCAACCGAAGACATTAACTGTTTTGATTGTTTTGTGGTCTCCTGTGTATTTTGATAAATTTGTGTTTTATCCACAGTTACAAAACGGGGCCTGTACCTCGCCATACACTACTTTGAAATGTTCACAAGGTTGGGCTTATGGTATAGTGTGAGGAATCGCGACACACAGCGTGCTTATAATATTTTGGTAGAAAATTATTTTCTATGCCGATTTTGATGCAAAAGCCTCAGTCACTAGTTTAGTCGAAGTTAACAGTAAACGGTAGCAGTGTTGCTGGAAATAAAAAATCACAGAATTATCTAACTTCCCTGGTATTTGCTTTGTATTTCCCCGAGACGGAGAGAGGAAAAGTCGTTTGTGTTCATATTTTAGATTGACCCTCAGCCAAAAGAGGACCTAATGATCTTTGTAAATCGGAAAACAAGAATAAAAAATAGTAGCTAAACTTAAATGCCAATAGTATATTGAACAAAAAAAAATAAAGGGTGTTTCGATAGTGACGTGATGATGTAGATGGCCTAAGTTTTAAACCATAAGTGGTAGGATATTAAAATTTTCGCAGAAGTTGTATAACCGTGGCCGCTATAGCAACGAACTAATAGGGTGTTCCGAAAGTGACGTGTTATTTGAGTTTATGTCTTTATTTCTTGAGCTGTAGGAGGCAACCACTTAAAATTTGCAAACAGAAATTAAATTATGTTCGGTTTATAAACAAGTACACAAAATTAAACCTAAAAATTACAGGGTATTCCCATAGTGACGTAATTTGCTTGTATATGGCCTAAGTTTTTTACAATAATAAGTAGACCTTTGAATATACTCTTGAAATTTTCACAGATATTATATGTTTTACTACGGCCTCTATAACAAATAGCAAAAATTATAGGGTTTTACAACAGTGACTTAATTTGCATTTATCTGTCGTAATTTTTTAATTATAATAGGTAGACGCTTGAAATTTTTACAGATGCTGGATTAATATGGCCTTTATAAAACAAAAAAGAAATTTGTAAAAATTAAAGGGTACTCTGACAGTGTCGTAATTTGCATGTATGTAGTTTTAGTTTTTGAATCGTAGGTAGATTCTTGAAATTTGCACAGAAGATATGTGGCCATAGCGGCCGTGGTATAATTTATAAAAATACAAGGGTGTTCCGACAGTGACATGTTTTTCATATATATTGTCTTATTTTTCGAATCGTAATAGGTAGACTCTTGGTATATTCATAGAAAGAGTAGCCATGGCCGCTATAACAAATAATAAAATTAAAGGGTGTCCCGACAGTGACATTATTTGGACGTATATGGCATCATTTTTTGAACCGTGATAGGTAAGCTCTTGAAATTTTTACAGTGGATGTGTTGCCATCGCCCCTATAGCAATTAAAGAGTGTTCCGCAATAACATGTTATTCACTTATACTGCCTTATTTTTTGAACTACAATTGTTAGGCTCCTCATAATTTCATAGAAGATCCTTATATTTCAACAGTAATAGGCTGACACTTCAAATTTACAAAGGGTATTCAGCACTAGGTTCTAGTTTAAAAAATAATTACAAACTAAAGAGTGTTCCATAAGACGTTGAAAAATAACAACTTGTATTTTTAAAGTTGTTTATAAAAGGTGGCGCAAAAGTAATCCCCCTATCAGAAAATGCTATAAATTTTGCGATTGGCCCCTTATGTCAATTCTGTTTTGACATTTGGTTAGTAAACACTTGCGAAATACACGTTAATAAACAATGTTACACTACACTGCTCCAGAACGCGGAATATTGGTGACTATTTATTTGACCAATAATCGGTCGGTGACTTTGGCACAACGTAAATTTTATCGCAGATTTCCTGGCCGTCCAACGCCTACTGGTGAAACACTGCGACGTTTAGCCGCTCGTCTCGAAGAGACTGGCACAACACGAGATGCTGCCAGGCGTGGCAGAGCCCGGAGTAGCCGTTTTGCAGAGAATATTGCTGCTGTAGCCGAGGATGTCATGGAAGCGCCGTCGACATCGACCAGACGACGTGCCACGCAAATGGGTATCAGTCGACGGTCTTTACAGCGAATTTTGGTAAAGGTTTTGAAGATGTTTCCGTACAAAGTCCAGACGGTGCATCTACCAATCGCGTCTAACATACGCTCAAGCCATCCGTAGTCACCACCAAGAGGAAGATGGTTTTTCATCAAAAATAGTCATGAGTGATGTGGCCCATTTCCATCTTAGCGGGTACGTAAATAAGCAAAATTTACGCTTCTGGGGCACTGCAAATCCGTGTGTAACCCACGAAGAGCCATTACACCCGCTCAAAGTATGGTGTGCTGTTTTCGCTGGAGGAGTCATCGGACCTTTTTTCTACGAAGACGTCGCGGGCCAAACGGTTACTGTGAATGGTGAGCGCTACAGAGAAATGATTAACGAGTTCTTTTTGCCGCAACTTGATGAATTGTTTTTTGGTTTTTGGCCAAAGTGATGGAAAATGCCATAAATTACAGCCAAAAAACATCGGAAGGTTATTTTTGCGCCACCCTGTAGTACAGAGCCCTACGTGTGTGAGTCTAACTCTCACTTGACTATTTTATTTTCTACCCATCCGCCAGTATTTCTTTTTAAATTCTTTTTTCGTTATTTATTTGCGTTCATAACTTTTAGGAAATATTATATTAAAAAAAAAATTGGTCACATTTATTAAGTTTCACTTCGATAAAGTCGGTATGTTGAAGTATGTTTTCGAAAACGTTTGAAAAAGCACGAAGTGCTGAGGAAGCAAACCATGAAATTAAAATGTGATGAAAAACTCATTGTGGCATTTATACGAGTACAACGAGTAAAAGTACAAAGCACTTGTTGTACTACAAAATACATTAAATGGATAGAAATACATACACAAACACAGACACAAAACATTAACTACATTACATACAAATTTTACTTATTTTATAGTTAGTCATTCCAGAAGATAAAGGAAAAGAATCGAATAAACAATTAAATGAAATTAGTTTTTTTTTCGTGTTTTATTATCCAAAGCAAAAATTTCAAATGCTTTCAAAGATCAAATGTTTCCAACACCTTTTACTCAACCAATCCAACCCATCTGGTTAAGCAGCCATTTTATTTAGTTTTAATTTACATACAAATATATACATAGATACATATACATACACATATGTAGGTGTGAGTTTCTTCTATAACAATCATTCTAGGTTTAATAATTTTAACATCTTTCCTTACGACTTCATAGAAGCTCTTTTCTTTATTTTTCCATATTGTTTTTCATTACCTTTATTTCTCAGCAGTCTCTCCTTAATCGTCTTTGTTATGTTCATAATTTTATTAAATGCAGTGCAAAAGCAATCATTGTCGAAGTGTGAATTTCATTCACCAACCCCAAAGGCATAAATTCATTCAACAGCCAAAAGAAGCTAAAGAAAAAAATCAAATGAAATGAAATAAAATAAAATAAAAAACCCTGCCATACAAAACCAACATCGGAATGAAATAAAATATTTATTTCGGTTGTTGGATTGTTGTTGGTTCATTTTTAGTGTTTCTATTTTTTTTTTTTTGGAATTGAAGCCAAATAGGCTGCTATTGTTATATGCGATGATTTCTTGGCTGTACAACAAGTCAACTTAATATAATGAAAATAATCATCTTCTCAGACCACTGGATGCACATTTTGCCTTAAGGTTCGAGATGTTATTACATAAATTCCGGAATACCAACATTATTAAAGACTTCTTAGTGCGCTATTTGTGAAGAAATGGTAATAGATAAAAATCACAGTCACAGTTATATTTTTTAAAGGGGCTAGGGAAGTTTAGTATATAAAATATTACCAGGGTACCCTGCAGTTGTATTGCTTTCGTGGTATCCTGCATACTCAAAACAGAAACTCTAGTATTGTGGACGTTTTGTGCTCCAGTTACAAAACAACAGCTCCAGTCTTGTTTCCGTTATTCCTTCCTGAGAGCCATAATTGTCCCGTGTGTGTGGATAGCCTTTTCGTAATATCCAGCAGAAGCGTCTTTTAGCAAGTTTGCTTGACACATTTTATTATTCGCTGCTGCTGTTATTACAGTTTCTCAAAAATACAAATAGGACAGTTTAGGCTGTAAAGCAACGTCGAGATTGTCGCCTGCATTGTCCGCTGTTGCTTCTCAGATAGCTTGTATCTAAAATATAGCAATTCCTATCAGAATATAGAATTGAGTGAGTGATTCTTTCTATATTAGAAAGTTATAATAAAGTTATAATAACATGACGAGTCGTGTTTCCATCATCAAGAGCCCATAAAAAGATATTTTTGTGGCATAACATTCTTAAAAAATAAGTGATATACCAACTTACCAAATAATGGTCACATGTTTGTATAATTTGGCTTCATCCTACTGTTATGGCACAACCACTTCTTTCAGATTGCAGCCCTCCTGATTGGCTTTAGCGACATCAATCAATTATTACCTGAATTATGTGATATTAACTTAGTCTATATATAAAATGTAGTATAAATATATACAGACTACATTATGTCGAGTAGGAGAAAAAGTTATCCTAACCAAAGTTGAACTGCATAGGCCAGGAAGGCATGGCCATGGAGATAATTGTCTCTCAAGAATATATTGTTGTAATCGGCCAATGGAGAAGAGATAAACCAGGATACCTTGCAAGAGGCTGCTGTCCGGCTCTTGATGCAAAAATTGCTCAGATATAGTTGAGGTATATTTGTCTCAATAACTGTGATAGTGACGAAATTTCAGGTATCATCTGGCCAAAATGGAAATCGACGAAGATGATAATCGCAGACTTTGCCTGAAAAGGTCACAGACGATTGCTCATATTTTGTTTGAATAACCAGCACTGGCTAGCTTAAGGGCAGATATACATCAAATGTGGAGGCTATTAGGAACCATAGCCTTGGACTAATGTTAGCAATTACTATATATTCTGTGAAGAAGAAGATGGTCTAAAGTTTTCAGTAGTTAGTCTGAAATCAATACAATGAGTAGTAAAGGCTAGTGAGAGCACTAGAATCAATGAAAGCAAGGTAGTGGTAAATTATTTATTGTATTAAATAAATTATATTTGAGCTTAATACTAACTTTTTAGTACTGAGACATATGATGCTGATAAAGACTGTAAAGGGTTAGAAAATGTATTTTATTTTATACATGCCTTATAAACTGAACTCCTTCGGAATTTCATACATTTTTATAATACAAGGTTGAACTAACTCGTATCTGATATAAAACTAATGCATTTAAATATAATCAAATAGTTCGACGAACACCAACTCAAATTTAGAACACTTCTTATAATCGTTCTTAATGTAGGGTAAACAAAAGCCTGCAGTAGTCAAGCTGTCATATTACCATTTTGGCAAGAAGTCAAAACGAATCTGCCCTTACTGTTTACCAAACACCACAGCTATAGTCATCCGCCCTTGTCGTCGTCAGCCTCATCATCTTCGTAGACATCGTTTTATTAAAACATATAAATTTTATTATGAAATTGAACTTTTATCTTTTTTTTTTTTGTCATATGTTCAATTGAATTAAATTGAGTTTCCTCTCTTCTATGTTGCCAGCAGTTTTCTTTTTTTATTGGCGTTGAGGTGTTTGATGTTCTAAATCCTGCTGTGTGAACTCAATTCGTAAAAAAGAAAAAACATTTTCATCTTATTTTTGTTTTTCTTTCTATGCAGCAGTGTCTATGGATATATAAAATGAATTGACGAACAAGTATGAGTGTCGCTAAAGGTACAGTAAGATAAATATAACAGAATATCCTAAAGCTATAGATCACAGAGATAATATTTGATTTAATTATGGTCGTGTTTGTTAAGATTAAGAGGTTTGCTCATAAATATCACTAAGCCAAAGGAAAATTTATTTTAATTGAGTTGACAATACAAGTGCAAAGATTATTTCTAATTTTTGTTACTATTCTTTTTTTTTTTTGAGAGAGAAAAAATTATTATAGGAGAGTAGGCTTTAAGGCATTTGGGATTTAAACAAATTTGTTTAGTTCAACAGGAATTTAAAGACAACATTTTATATGTTTACCTTAATAAATGTTAAGTATCGGCTTTATTATAGAATTTTTGTTTTCGGACAAAACAGATATTTTAAAGAGATGTCCATCAATTCCTTATTAAACTAGTAATAGCGCTACATTCGGCCATGCGGAATTTTCTATACCCTGCACCACGGTGATTTTCTTTATACAAACATTTATAAATACAACAAAAAAAAAAAACTAGAAAAAACAATGAAATGGAATGTTGACCAGAAGTTAATGAAAAATAGCTATGCCGCCAAATCAAAAGTTAAATCGCTAATTAAATTAAATAAGAGCTAAATAGGGTTGTTAGGTTTTATTTGACAAAGTCATCTATTTAAGAGCAAACGCATTAAAAAAAAAATAACTATTCTTCAATTGTTTCCACCTGAAATTTCTAACCATGTAAAAATATTTTATTTTCAGGATTTCTTTCTATATACTTTTTTAATTTAATAGAAAATTTTTATTAATTTTTATAGAATTTTATAGAAAATTTTTATATAAAATTTTATAGAAAACTAGCTATCCCCGGTGCGTTTCGGTACACCCATTCACAAAAAACGCAATATACACTTGGAAGAAAAGTATGACCAAATTTTAACGCAAAACGCACGCTATTCTCAAGTCAAAAATGTTCCTATCCAACCTGTTTTTTTATAGACTACACGTGTTAACACGATAACAATTGTTTACTTTTAATGGAATGTGCCACGCCCAGTATTCTTATCCAGTCTGTATTTTGCTAGACTGTGCACATTAATATGAGGGTTACTTGTCCAAAGTTGCAAGACTATACCTAATGTAGTTCTCTAGGTACGCGATAATTTTTACTTTGTATAGGAGGTACCACGCCCTCCATTCAAATTCAGTCTGTGTTTCTCTACACATTGTATTTTAATATGGAGGTTACTGATGCAAAATTCCAAGGGGATACGTATTTCAGTTCTCTAGATACAATAAATTTTTTTGGAAAGATTTATTTCAAAATTTTTCAGAAAAATTATTTGAAAATTTTTTCTAAAAATTTTTAGGAAATTTTTTTTTAAGTTTTTATACAACTTGTTTGAAGATATTTTGCATTAATATTTTGTAATTTTTTTTTTATGAAAAATGCATTTTTTAAATTTTTGGTAAAAATTTGTTTAAAAATTTTACGTAAATTTTTTATTATTTTTTTGTAAAATTTTTTTTTTAATATTTTAAAAAATTTTTTGTAAAAATTAGGACTATCTCTATCTATCTCATATTGACCCCCCCCCCCCCACCAAATGTGCCATTTCACTCATGGTACCCAGTGGATACACTGTGGGTCTCTCGCCTACCTCTATGTATATTGCTTTCTATAAACGCCTTTAATACAAATTAAAGCAGAAAAACCCTACCAACCTAATTTCAAACAAAAATCGCCTCGCAGGGGGTAATTGGTCCCCCTAGATCTGCCTACGATCTATTGGTTGCGGTCTATTATTTATTTGACAAAAAAAAAAAGCAAAAGAGAATCATTAGAACCGAAAAAAAAAATAAAATCAACGTGAAAACATATTGGGTGGCGTGGTTTTTATCTTACAGCCTCGAATGTAATGATCTGATGTTGCTGTATTCCATTAGCGGAATTTTCAAAACTATGCCTGGCAGATTGGTGGCCTTAATATTCTGTATCTCTTCTGCTGCCTTGGTAGAGTTGATTTCAACCCGAACAGAGATGGACATCGCTTAATCAATTTCTCTATGTATAAGGCTCCAGTATATATATACTTTATGGGTTCGGAAAAGAACCCATAAAGTATACACACCTGGGGTGAAAGGTATAAAAACTAATGGTCGGATTTTCCTAAAACCTGGACAAGTTTCAGAAAATTTCTTAAATACTTTGTTTTGTGTACTTGTAATAAAATTTAATAGTTAGTGGTATTCACTTCAAATCAAAATCTATTAAAAATACTTAACATTATTTTTTTGACTTTAAAACTTAAAGCACATTTCCATCTCAGCCCTTTTTAACTTTGTTGAAATAAATCAACAAATTAAAATATAAAAAAGACAATAATTCCTATATATTTCATTGCTTTCAAACTACAGCCCATGGCTGATAATAAAATGAAAATGAAAGAAAGAAAAAAAAAAAAGATTTGTTAACAACTAGACTTTTGATGATGATTTTTAATCCATTTAATCTTTTAATCCAGTCGGGTGAATTTTCACTTGATTATAGAAAAACCACATACGAGTATAACAGCAGTAGCAACAAAAGAGCACAACATTGTTACAAATCAGTGAAGGAGGAATATAAAATAAAAGAAAAATCCTTTTAAAAGCAACCAATAAAAGGAACAGGAATATATACCTCTGAATATATTTCAAGTATTAAACAATCATGTACTAAAAATATGTAAACTTGACTCGGATGAGATGAGTTAAGGTTAATTTTTTTCTTTATTTCTTTGCTTCTTTGCTCGGTTGTTTAAAATCTCTACTTTTATTTTAACTTTGTATCATTAAAAATACATTTGCAATTTATTGACCATCCAGATGTATAGAGAGACAACATAATATCTGTCCGCACATGTCGTTGGGCTTGTCTTTTTTTTTCTTCTTTTTGTTTAAGGACTTAATAAGAGGATAAAAGCTTTACTGTATTGTATAGTTTTAACAAAAAATTTCTAAGGCTTCAAAGAATATTCTTTTTTATATAAAAAAAGGAAAAATAAAGAAATATATTTTTGTGTACTTCATCAAAAGGGACGATAATGGTTTTCTAAAATCTCTACACATTTATGTATGTTTCAAGATTTGTTGACCACACTCACAAATGCCACTGATAAAAGACTCATTAAAAAAGCATTAATTGAATGCCTCGCATGCCAAATCGATTAATTCAATAAAAATTTTTGTTTTTTATTTTTTTTTAATTCAAGGAAAATACAGAAAAATATGGGCTGTATTAATAAGTTTCCTAAAAAACCTTAAAAGAATCTTTTGTTTTAATATTGACGCCTTTGTTTGACCAAAGTCTCTAACCAGAAATAGTCGTATGGGCTATGCAGAGAATGCTGGATAGGGTGTTTATATAGGTGCGCTTATGATCGAGTGGGATCATGTCCGACAGCCATTGTCCCAATAGCGTTTTTCATATCCATATATTCATGCCAGATTTTATGTACCCGATCAGTACAGCCTCAATACGCACACCCTTTCATTTTCGATCAAATAATAGAATTTCAAGGATTTATCGTGTATTTCTGGCGGAACAGCCTATTTTCTTTTTGTCAAACTTTTCGCCTGTTCGGCTAAAATGGGGCACAGTAAGCTGGAACGTTGGTATAGGACAAAAAAATAATTTCTTTGTATTACCCGTTCAAATAGTTATTCTACAAAATTTTATTGTGTTAAAACCACATCTTAAGGAGACGCAGAAGCCTTGAACATATTTTTTGTCTTCAAATTTTAAAGAGTTATATTTTTTTTATTTTATTGAAGGTTTTTTATGTTTTTTATTTCAATTTCATTATATCAACGCCTAAAATAATGCAGAACACAAACCTTTTTTTGTCCATCGTCATTTATTTTTCGCGGTTTAATAGCTAAGTGGGGTATTAAGACATGAAACATATATTTTTTTTAATATCCTTTTTTTTTGTAGTAAGATAGGGCGTAGAAGCTTCTTTTAATGAAAAGTTTATTATTTCCAGTCAGCAAGTAACTAGTACAATCCAAATAACTGCGATTTGTAAGGACACACCTTTCCCAGCCTTCTGATGCCCATTCCAGGAGAAATAATATTCTTTAAGAGTCTTCATGTTGTTAAATGTTTGAGGCCAATAACAACAGGACTTTCTGCAGAGACCGACCTCTTAACCTTTTGCGAGGCTATCTTGTGCATTACTGTCGCATATTCACGGTCCTGTTTGTCTGTGACAAAGTTAGAATTCATAATATTTTTAGGTAAGTCTATATTAAAACCGAAGGTCGACATATTTAGAGTTCACTAGTCGTCATTTGGCTAGCCTATTAACAGGGACAAGATCAAATTATTAGCCTGTTACCGGCAACCACTACGAGGAGGTATATCTCGAACCATAGCCTTCTATCTGCCAGCCGACTGCCTAGTTAGTTATTTACTTTTTTAATTAATAGCTTTATTGTAGCTGTTATCTAAACAATCTTATAAAAGTACTTTTTTATTACATCAAAAATTATTATATATTTCGCTCACAGTTAGACATTTATGACCCTGATGTTACTATGGCTGTTGCTGTTGAACACGACAATGATGTTGATGATGTCAATGATGTCGACAAAAAAAAATCCTACAACATTCTATACTGATTGGTATTTTTCATTTATATTAGTGTATATCATTCTCTGTAATGTACGGAACATCCATTTAATAATGAGAAATTTCTTTTGTGATAACTTTTCAAAAGGATTCTTGTTTTTCATGTTCTTTGTTTCGTTGGTTTGCAATGTGACATTTTGCAATATTATTTTATTTTTAGCGATACTGAAAAAACAACGTCTTTTTTTCTATTAAAATTCAATGAAGCAAAAAGATCTTTTCGGATTTAGAGGAGAATAAAAACTTTCATTTTAAATGAAATTCAAAATTTTTTTTAAAAAAGTCATTCAGTTTTGCTGCTGTCTGCTAAATTAAAGACCCCGAAAAAAGGTCCACTGAAATTTCAAAAGTTTTAAAGTTTGAAGTACTAGCTGACCCGGAAAACTTTGTTTTGCCTTCAAATTTTATTTTTATTGAAATGTGTGAAAATAGTTAAAATAAAAAGAAAAAAAGGAAGGTGTTTTTAGATAATCATTTGTGTTTATAAAAGTATCCATTTAATCAGGTTTTGATTTTATTCGATCAAATAATTAATAGATTTTCCAATTTAAATTTTCGTCGATTAATTGATTAAGGTTTTTAAATTACTCGAATAACTCGAATTAATCGCGCTTATTTTAAAATAGTGTATCCAATAAGAAAAGACAGCCATACAAAATGTTTTAATAATATATTTTAATAATGATAACTTCTAGATGCTTTTAAAAAATGTTTTCCGATTTGTTTATTTCAGTTAAAAAAATTATTTTTATTTAATATTTTCATTTCTTCCTCCAATATGCAATACGATTAATCGGAGGATGATTGATCGCGTGGATACTTTAGTATTAGTAATCCGTGTAGGTAATTCCAGCGAATTTAAAAGTTCAGTTGGATTGCTGACGATATCATCTTGGGAATTAACAGAATCTACAAGTTTGTACGTCACCAATCACACGCAATTTGACTTTGAATCTGAAAATTCAATTCGTCAACATATGAATGCTTTTTGCAGCCAAAATATACATTCACCTAACCAATAATGTTTTTTGTAATTTTGTACAAAGTTCTGATTTTGATTCGGTAAACTGGTAGAAAGTGACCGGAAATTGAATACAGCCGGTAGGAATTTCAATGGGGTTTCTGCCGATGCCAATATCCATGCAATTGTTTTGAAAAAAATTTTCCATATTGGTCATTATACAGCTCGAAACACATGTTCGTACACAGTTTGAGTTTCTTGACAGGCTTCCACAAAACGGACGATTTAAAACCTGCATTAAATTTATCGACTAGCGCGTTGACCGTGCAAATACTGGCAATGTTTGCCGAAAATCGCCTGCCACCAGAATCATCATATCACCAAACTATTGATTGTTTCGTAAGTCTTGCATAGTTTTATCTAATGACTTTTTATGCACCATTGGACTCTCATCCCAAATTTTATTTTAATGTAGGGGAAATATCAAAGCAGACCACTTCCTTAACGGTCCCCCTTTCAACCACCCTCCGTCCTCTATGATTTTAGTCAACCGGTATGTAATAACGGCATCACGTGGTTTAACCAGCCCTCAATCTTGACTATAGTAAATTCAGACTGTCGACTAATAGCCTTCTTTCTCATCACATAGTCTCTAGTAAATGCTGACATATACTCAAGGCTCAGGACCTCCATGGCATCCACATTGTCCTAAATCTTGTGCTAGTCAGTGCCGGACATTTACACAGAATATGCTCTGCCTCCTCAGCCTCCCCCAGGCACAGTCTAAAAGTATCATCTTCGACTTTTATCTTGGCCAGTTTAGAGTACTTCTATTGTGAGCACCTTACTGGCCTTCCTGCCCATGCGGACTTTTTAATGAGTCTACTCATTGTAGGACCTTAGCACGTATTATGCCATTACCCAGCGCTACTCTGGGTACTAGGCCACAGAAATTCACAGCACTGCATTAGAAATATTGCGCGTTAGATTTTCATTGAATTTTATACGAAATGGTAAGATGAGCGCTCAATGGGTAGTTCGACCGCCTTCTAACAATGTAGCCGCAATTCCTGATGAAGCAGGTGAAAGTGCAATATTATTCTGCTGGCGAATCGTCAACAAAATCAATGCAATCAAAAAAGTCTTTCCAGTTCCACCAGGAACGTCTACGAAAAATATCCCTTCAGTTCCCTCATTAACAGCTTTCATAGGATCGTCGTACGCGTATTTTTGCTGTCGACCTACCAGTGGAACTTTTGTACGAACTGATTTTATCAAAGTACCGTAATTATATTTTTTTCGCGATGAAATCTTATTAATAATTGGAACTTTAATTTTTTTTTTCAATTCACAATTAATCAATTAATTTAACTTAATTTACAATTTGTCAACCGATATATAAAATTTTTTTTTTAAATTCGATTATTAAATTAAATTCGATTATACGAATATTAAAATCAAGTCGGTCAACCCGTTCTTGGATTTTAGATCAATTAAAAAAATAGCCAAATCGGTGCAGCCGTTTTTCGATTATAAATAAATAAAAAAAAATAGGTGTTAAAATGGGCGTGGTCAATTTTACTTTTCGTTTAAAATTAGGTTCGGTTATGATAAAGACTAAAAAAATTGGTTAAATCTGTGCAGCCGTTGTGGTTTTACTGCTAACCAATTATTTCGAAAACGAGAGGTTTACAAACAACAGTCCCATTATGATTTTTTTTTGTTCTAATAAAATATTTATTTTTTGCAAGAACTCCATTATCAATTATTGGTGCTTGACCAGATTTATTTTCAAAGATGTGTAACATCATCTTAAAATCTACATCTAACAGTGTTACGTTGTGATGCATTTCTTTTGAACATCAGTTTCTGGGTTTTAATACTTTATTGAAAGAGGCCTCCTGGCTTTGCTTGTGCATTATTCTTTACATATCGTGTCTTGTATAAATTGCAATGGAATCTTGGATATTGAATAACACTCTCACGCACTTACATTCCCCTTTGCATAAGTTTTCTTTCACTCTTCAATCATTGTAACTAATTTTCTACTTTCAATTAATCCAATATTTTTATTTCATTTTGCGAGCTTTAGCAGCTTAATTTTTATTATTTTAATTTAAAGTGAAATCGCTTTGCTCTCTTATTCAGTGATTTTTTTTTTTTTTTTTTTTTGATTTATTCTTAACTGTCAGTTATCAAACTTTCGAAACTTTTTTTGGTGGCACAAATCTCAAGAAAGAGTCAGCAGTATGAGTAATTAATCCCTGATTAAATTTCTGTCCTGATAGAAAGATAAGGAATCCTTTCTTATCTTTCTATCGTAAGTGCAAAGAATCTTCTTTATCAAAAGATGTTTGTGTTTCTTTCAAAAATGTTAAATTAATATTTTTTTATTAGTTTTGGAAAAATAGCCGACCTTTAACTTTTTTATACTCGCAAATTCATTAAATGGAAAGGACATTGCTATAAGCTCATAACAACGTTTCGCTTATATGCGATTAAATGCCAAAGAGCACTGGTATTTAAATAAAAAATATATTTTGCCACAAAAAATAAAGTTGGGTTTCAATTAAAAAAAATAGAGAAACCAAAGAAAAATCCATTTCAAAAAGGTGTGCAAATATCCGATAAGCAACGAAAAATATAAAATTTTTATTTAAGCTGAAAAAAAAGTCAGCAAAAAAAAAAAAAAAACTTTTTTGTAGATAATTCCTAAAAATATGTAGGACTATTGAATAATAAATGAAATACACACACACACGCACACACTTGCATACACCCATATGTCAAGGATTTAGCACAATAAAATCCTTTCTGCTTTAAGCTTCCGGCGGATATGATGCGTAACATAACGGTTTATATTTGTATATCGTATTTATATAGTTTTTTCTCCCCTGTTGTTGCTGCTGTTGTGTGTGGAATAAAAAACGACATCCTTTAACTTACTCTATTATTTATTTTTGTTATTATTGTGATTGTTATGTTTCCTTTTTATTTTCGTTCTAGTATTTTATGTTGCAAAAGAAAAACAAAAAATATTACCAAAAAATAAAGTCCAAAGGAATTTGTGAAAATTTGCTTTAATATTCCTGTTAACACCTGGTAAATATTTATAGTTTAGTGGTTTATAGTTGGTTTTTTATTCATGAATTGGCCATATGGCTTAAGTTGGTGTTATTTAGTTCAGCTAAATAAATTCTAACTGAAAGAAATGAGAGTAATAATGCGAGAGTTGCAAGATAATTTGAAAAAATATATTCGTTATTGCAATTCCAATAAATTTTTTAGTTGCGACTATTTATGATTTAGTGTGCGATATATATAAACTCTATTTTTTTGCATTTTTTTTAGTAAGAAATTTATTTTAAAAGTTTATTTTAAAATTCTGTGCGTTTTTAAAGATTAAGGCCAGTACGCAGCTCGCCTGAATTTCAGTTTCCTATAAAAAGTATGTGTAAAAAAACAGCCTGAAATTCAGGTTTGAAAATTTTCAGCCAACTTTCCGTTTGGTAGAAATATTTTTTGTTCATTTCTGTGTTGATATAATGTTATTGTGTACAATAAACAATAAAATTTAAAATACACGACGACATGATTTTTATTTCTACAAACGATCACATGATGAATTTTATTTTTGTAGAAATAAAGGCAAAAAAATCAAAACTGAAATTGCGTAGAGCTGCGTACTGGGCTTTATTGTGGACACAATCATCCTTTAGAGCGAGCTATTCAATGAATTATTGCAAATTTTTGCACCAATTATTCAGTACATGACATTAAACCCATCAACGGAGATATTTTCAAATTCAGAAAACCATCGCTTAGGTACGTCAGTGTTGACCAGTGTCCCAGCACTGGTCAACACTGACAATGTTTAAATTGTATCGCCATAATGATAAAATTGTACCGAATCAGAATCAACTGTACCAAAATTTGGCATCAAGTAAAAAACAGGAAACAGCTGGGAATTAAAGTAGGGCAAATCAAAACTTTTTTACTGAGGTATTTTAAGGTAACGTTTCCTTGGATTTCTGTGATTGTATTGCTGATTTACTAACAATTGGCAAAATACTTACGTATTCCAAATGCAAAAGGCTTACTATATTAAGAGCTGGTAACACTGCAATATCCATCAAGTGCTTGAAATTACCCCAAACTCACGTGATCTTAATCCGTTACAGTTTGCCTGGAACAACAATTAATGAGACCCTAAGATTTCTCACTAGAAAGAACAAAAAAAAAATATACCAGCTGAATACTGCCCAAACTGATTATGGCGATGCAAAAACGTTCAAACGCTGTAGTTCAGCAAAAAGGTCCTGCAACTAAATTAAAATAAAATATTGATTAAATAAAAAAATTGTTTGAATAAATTTTATTTGAAATTGTACCAAAAAAGCATTTAGTGTACCACTGATTTCGATTGTACCAAATTTGGTACAATTGTACCACAAATCCCAACAATGATGTTGACTATGATCTATGGCTATCAATTTTTCAATACGGCACCTTTATCAACAACTTGCACTTTCTCCGTCTACCACATGAACAATTTTGTATTATGATCTCGATTTACACCCATACAAAAAGCAGCTAGTTCAGGAATTGATCCCTAATGATCGTCAGTTCCGTCGTACGATTGCTAATTGATCTCACTTAAATTTAGGAAATTTTTCAATTTTTTACCGGAAAGTCTTGCTTAAGACCGTCTCACTGAATAATACAAAATAAATAAAATTCTCCCTGATCTATAGTATTCTCATTTTTAATTAAATGGATACTTTTTATAACTAACAAACACTTATTCGCATCTTAAATGTAAATTATACTTAATTAAGCCTAGCCAGTGCTGAGAAAAATTTATATTTTCATGATACATGATTGACGTGAACAAGCGATATTAGCGAATATGTAATGAAAACAATTCAAAACTATTTAATTAAAAACCATTGAATTCATAAATTTTGACAGTGTGCATTGCCAGCTAACATCCTAACAGGTCCATATTTCTTTCGGGAAATCCTGTATATTAGAGGGATGGTCGATGAGGTGTTGATTCTAAAGATTGATAGTTGAAGTTAAATTTATGACAAATTTTTTATGAAAAATTTTTTATTACATGCAATGAAGTTTATAATCAAGCTTAAGTTCGTTTTTATTCTCTCTAAGAAAGAATTAATTAAATTACAAATTAAGTGATAATATTAAAGAAAAATTGGGAAAATTTAATTTTTAGACACCAGCACGAGTGGAATGCACATTTTCTAGACAGCCACGTCCGTCATCAAACAAATAAACAAAAATAAACAAATAAACAAAAAGTAACTTCATTGCTAACCGAAGGTTCGCAGAAGGAACAATAAAATATAGGTGGTAAATATTAAAAGTAAAAATAATTAACAAGAGGGAAGCTTAAGGTAGTGGTAGACTTCGTTCTCACCAACTGACGATTGATAATTGAATACAAGTTTTCTCGTATTCCTTTATCTAGGTTTGGTTGGTTAAATAGATGATGCTTACAACTAAAACACTACCCTAAGTAGATTAGATACAAGTAGTGCTGATGACGGACGTGGCTGTCTAGAAACTGTGCATTCCACTCTTGCTGGTGTCTAAAAATTAAATTTTCCCAATTTTCTTTAATATTATCACCTAATTTGTAATTTAATTAATTCTTTCTTAGAGAGAATAAAAACGAACTTAAGCTTGATTATAAATTTCATTGTATGTAATACATAAAACAGTTCGACTAATAATAATTAAAATTTTCAAAATTAAAAATTTTTTATGAAACATTTTTTTTTGTGAATAAGGGCATAATAAGATACACTGCTACAACTTGGGGTTTAAGGTGTTACGTAGCACTTAGTCACAAAACCATCGAATTATTAAAACGTCGTTATTATTTATATGTTATTTCGCGAAGATATCCTTTCTCTTGGTCTGTTAGAACCTGCAATTAAATATCTTTGATTATTTTCTTGAGGTCAACCTAACTCATTCCATTAAAGAAAATACACCACTAGTTTCTAGAAAAGTTTTCATAAAATTAGACTGAAAGGATGCGTTTTTAAAACATAAATTCCATAGAATTTCCATCTAAATGGAATACAAAATTTATTTATTTATAATTTTTTTTAGTAACCAGTGTACTGGCTATTCACCCACGCTGTAGGCTTCCGTTTCAGTCTTTTTCACACCGATCTAAAGGTATCGTCTTCTTCAATTTTTATCTTTAGCTAATGATATTTAAAATATTCCTGACCTTTCACTAACGAAGTTAGCCAGTTTTAGGGTACCATGATTATTATATCCAACCATCCTTCTGGCCTTTCAGGCAACTTTAGTGAAGCAAACCAAAGTCTTTTTGGGAACCGAATCTACAACTCTTCACTGTTACCTAAATCGAAGTTGTAAGCAAAATAGTGGCCTCAGAGATATTAATTGTATAGAAAAAACCATTATCGTTCTATCTGTCAAGTTCATAAACAATCAATAAAACAGGTTATGCTACCAATTTAAAGCATACGAGAGATAAACTCATAACTGCATTTGCCAAGAATTCTTGCAAAAAAAACCGGCTTCAAATCAAATAGAAGGACACCAATTCTAAACTAAAAATGTAAGAAGTAATCTTTAAGAATTAGATTTACACCAAGTAAAAGATGCGCCAAAAGGTGAATGTCAATCCTCTCCCTATTACTTCAAAAGTTCAAAAGTTAAGCTATATTTTGGAGACACCATTCAAGCCTCTGTCTATAACGGTCTCAAATATAAGGTCACATAGATAAGATAACATCACCTATTGGGACACCCTTTAATTTACAATTTTAAATTAAAGACCTGTTGTTATAGAGGACTTGGCCACAAAGATTCTTTGTAAATTTATTTCAACTATCTGTCTATAAGGGTTCAAAAGTTGGCCATATATATCAATTTAAATGAACTATTGGGACACTCTTTACATTATAATTCCAACTACTTATAATTGTTATTATACCAGAGAAAGTAGTGGACATTCTGCCTAATTTCCAAGTGTTTTTGTTTAACCCTATCAAAAGATAGGGCCATATAGATCAAATTACATAATTTATGGGGACACCCTTTAATTTCTAAATAAAAATTGTAAATATGCTATAGTGGACTTTGCAATACAATATATATAATATAAATTTCAGCTATCTGTCAATAACAGTTCAAAAGTTTGGCCACATACATAGAATTACCTTAACTATTGGGCCACCCTTTTATTTCCAAATTCGAAATTTTATACTTTTTGTTATAGCGGACTTAACACTTCAGGTTCTTTGTAAATTTCAGCGGTCTGTGTACAACTGTTCAAAATTGTGGCCATATATGTACATCAAATTGAATGAACTATTGCAGCACCCTTTAACTTAAAATTTTTAATTTTTTTTATTTTATTTATATGGAATCGACATTCTGTCAAATTTTCAAGGTTTTGTCTATAACGTTTCAAAAGATAGGCCCATATAGGTCAAATTACGTCAACTATGGGGACACCTTTTGAATTTTGAATTTATTTTTTTATTAATTTCTACTGTTGGGAGCTATAACGACATGCGATTTTTTAAATTATAATTTAGTGCCCTTTATGGTTCTTAATACACTTAAAAAAGAAGTATGTTGTATGGGGACACCCTTTAAATTTTAATATAATGAAGTGTTTTTAAAACGGGACTAAACTGAACTTTTCAAATAAAGAAAAAAATTTTAATATCGGTTCAGAAAGGGCTGCATTATGCGGTTACATACATAAAAAAACAACATTCAGACGAATTGATAACCTTCTTCTTTTTTAAAGTCGGTTAAAAAGAGGATTTTTTATCATCCACTACGTCATAGAAGACCAGAAAAAAATTAACCTAAGATCTCAATAAACAACTTTCTAGAACATATGAACTTCCTAGGAATGATTCTTAACACCGTTTAGAAATTAAAAAATTTTCGGGAAATTTTTCACTTTTGCGGCTTCCTAAGCGCTACCTAAACGATGTTAAGAATCATTCCTAGGAAGTTCATATGTTCCAGAAAGTTGTTTATTGAGATCATAGGTTCATTTTTGTAGTTGATTGTTTCCTTGAATTTTGAACGGTTTGCTACCTATGGACCTGAACAGGGGGAAAAAGATAAAAAAAAAGAATTTTTTAAAGATTTTTGCGATTTTGACCTTGAAGATGAAGTTTTTTTGATTTTATATGTTCACAATTTTTGTTCTTTATGACAAGAGCTACAACTTTGCCTCAAAGAGTATATCAAAATTCCAAACGGTTTGCAAAATATGAGCTTGAGTAAATGATAATTTTTTTTCCAAAAATGACATTATTTTTTTCCGTGTTGCACTGTGTTATTAAACTCATATTGAAATGGTCAAAATGAATGATTTAAAGTAGAAGTTTCTATCTCTAGAACGTATTTAATTAAATGATCTTTCTTAAATAGTAATAATTTGTAGCATAGAGTATTTAATTTCTACTAATTTCAAGTAGTCGATACGTTTTAATACTTTTCAACTGGGTACTAAATAGTACTCAATCCTTACGTTTACATAACAGCAACGTAATTATATCCAATGATTTCTAAAAATATTTCCCTAAAAGTACCGTTGAAGTACTTTTGAGTATTGGGTACTAAAAAAACGAATCAAATACGCGATACTCACTCAATACTATGCCATAACAAATTGATATGTCGTAATAATTTACTGATGTTCCTCTTTCTTTTCGAAACCATCCTCGTAAATAACTAAATACATTTAAATGTAAGATTTTTTTTTTTTTTGAAAACTATATGTTTCTTGCAGCTTGGTTGATTTTTTAAGTTTTCCTTTAAGGATTTAGTAGGGACATTTGTAGGAATTGTAGTAAATCATATATGGTGAATTACTTCTTTACAAATGTATAAAAAAGTAGATAAAAACGTGATGTTGAAACGGGTGAAATAGCAGTTAATATTAGCTGTGAGATTATGTTTGCTCACTGATCCTTATAATGACATGGGAGTTTATGAAAAGCGAATTTTTTAACATTTGAAAATAAAAATTGGGTAATTCAGTAGAAATTTCTATTCCATTCTAAATATGTAAGTCTTCCATTTAATTAAATTTTTTATATAAATTTTGCCAAAATTTTATTTATTGTTAAATTGCGTTTGTCTAACTCGTGGCTGACTCGCACTTTTTTTTAAGATAACGCTAAAAATTCTGTCAACGCCAATGTTGTGAGCTACCGTGACATAATGATGAAATTTTAATGGGGACAGTTAAAAATTTTAAGTCAAAGACCACCAGGCTTCAACAAGACAATGTATAATGACACAATCGCACTTCTGCGCATATAATTTCCAACCCGCATTATTTTACGACACGAATTTGATGACTTGAATTTTTCTCCGATATCATGTTATTCATTAACATCTACCATTTGAAGAGCATATTGATGAGTTAAAACAGGACATACGAAGAGAAAGAACTAAGATGAAACCTGCGCTTTATAGAAATGGCAATAACAATTTTAACCATCTCTATTTGGCTTAAATTATCTTTCGGAAATACGCAGCTAAACAGAAAAAAATTACGGGGCGGGTTCCGACGATTGATTCTGGTAGAGGAGACTAAAAACAACAATATACATGTGTCGGTGTTTTGAAAGATCATATCAGAGATTTTTTATATCTCATAACATACTAACCCAAAACTTAACACTAACACCAAAAACCAATGAAGTTCAAGATTGCCTGTCCACTAAGGGTTAATGGGCAATTTTTGGTGTTTGTGTTAAATTTTTGGTTTTTGTGTGTTCCGACATATATAGTAGTATTTTATGTCCAACATTTTTGTAGAATATTGTATCCCCGCTTCTCACTTTTTTCGAGGAGCGTTTTACGATTTGTTAGAATAAAGCCACAGAATTGCGTTATGCCGGGGAGTTAGATGGTTAGTTTGTTCCACAAAAATTATTCCCAGATGTAAAGAAAACATAGTTTTATAATACGACAAACTGTGCCCACATACATTGTGTGCGTTCTGACATTATTTTGTTCGATTTTACTTTGAAAATAATCCGCACGAAATTTTAAGACTCTTACATTTATAGCGCTTCACGCATACGTATTTAATTTATATAAAGGTACCCATAGCTGGATAAACCTCTGAAATTTATATAAATTTCTGACATTCTAAATTATTAAAAACCTCAGTAAAAGGTGTTTGAAATATTTTAATAACAATGTATTCAATGTATTCAATGAAGTAAAAATACAAATAAAATACAAATTTTATTCAATCGGCTATTTGGCAGTCAGTATTTAAATTTTCATATCTTGTCGTTATTTTTAAACAGTGTCATCTGTTTCGCAATCGACTCTAAAATATCCCGCTTTCAAAAATAAAACATCCCTTAATGTATGCAGTACATTTAAATCGGTAAAAAATTTAGTATTTTCACTGCTTTTTCTCCACTTTCTCTTGGAAATAAGATATTTTTGCGGAAAAGCGGCATCCTATATTAGAACTAGGATACTAAGGTACCTCTACAAAAAATTTTACTAAAATCTATCCAGTAGGTTTTACGTGATGCGAACATAAACAGGAAGACAGTCAGAGTTAGTGTTGAATTAAAAGTATATATTTGCTGCAAGAAAAGGCTAAAACTTTAACCGGCTCTACAATAAAATTCCGATGTGATCTTTCAAAATGTATATATTTTTTTGGTCTTCTCTACCAGAATCAATCGTCGGTACCCCCCGTCTTTTTGGAAAATGTTTGAAATTGTTGTACAGTGATATTTGTAAAAAAATCTTTGAATATAATTAAGAGTTTTTGATTTTATATGGAAGATATCCCATACCTTATCCGTTATGACATAATTTTGTTTGATATCTGGCTTATTAAATTCCTTCGTTTAAAGTTGAAAAAATTCCATTGCTCATTTAAATACAGGGTGTTCGCCGGAAAGGTATACTAATTTATTTTGCCGCCATTTTGGTAAACATTAGTTTTGACAGTTCATATTTGCCAGTCGTGAAGTAGAAACGTGGCGAATTTAGTATGGAAAAATATTCGATAAACCAACTTGTTTTAATTATCAAAACAGCTCGCCCATTACAACCGCGATTTTCATAAAAAAATCACAATGAGTGGCGAGGCACATTTTCATTTGAATGAATATGTGAATAAACAGAATAGTCGGTTCTGGACAATGGAAAACCCTCAAATTATTCATCAGTCACCATTGCATCCATTAAAAGTGACAATCTTGGTCAGGAGGAATCATTGGACCTTAATTTTTTGAAAATGAAAAAGGCGTAACGGTAACTGTGAATGGGGAGCGATATCGTGATATGATTGCATGAACTGCATGCTTTGGGCTTGATTAACATGTGTTGTCAATAAGACGGTGCCACATCACATACAGCCAGGATTACAATGGAAACAAACAAAGAAGTATACCTTTCCGGCGGACACCCTGTATTTCGTGGTGTATATTTATTTTATTTTTGAAAATTCCATGAATATATTTTTTTAGTGTTTTCTTTCATTTTGTCTACATCTTTAATAATTTAACTTTTATTAAATTTACACCTTAGAACCTCTAATCCAACAAATAGTCCAGGCGGGATTATAATAAATATGTTGTGACAGTGAATAAAATGATTACGTCCACATTCCACACACACACACACACACAAAGTTTTATTAAATCGAAGAATGATTATCTTCTTTAACACTTGCGTACACGTTCAGTTCATTTATATTGGGATGAGTGTGTATAATAAATGGCCAACAATATTACGTCGTTCCGATGGGCATCCCAGCAAAACTTATTAAAATCAAACACAACAAAAACCTTTTTAACCGACTTCAAAAAAAGAAGGAGGTTATCAATTCGTCTGAATGTTGCTTTTTTTTATGTTTGTGCCCGCATAACTCAGTCATTTCTGAACCGGTTTTAAAATTTTTTTCTTTATTAGAAAGGAAATGCTTATAGATTGGTCCCATTTTAAAATAAGTTCAGCATTTTGAAAATTAAAGGGTGTCCCCATACAACATACGTGTTTTTTAAGTGTATGATGAACCGTAAGGGGCACCCTTTTAAAATTTTAAAAAACTGCTTATTACTATAGCTGCCAATAACAGAAATTAATAAAAAAATAAACTTAAAAATTAAAGGGTGTCCCCATATGTGACGTCAATTTTAATATATGAACCATTTGAACCATTGTAGACAATCACTTGAAAATTGGACAGAATGTCCTATATTTATAATCAGAAATTAAATATTTATAATTAGAAGTTAAAGGGTGTCCCAATAGTTTATGTAATTTAATGTATATTGCAAAACTTTTGAACCGTAACAGAGAGACGGTTGAAATTTAAAAAGAACCTTTATAACATCAAGTATATAATATAAATTTGGAAACTAAAGGGTGTCCCCATAATTGATAAAATTTTACCTATCTAGCCCTATCTTTTGAACCGTTATAGACAAACACTTGAAAATTAGACAGAATCTCCACTACTATTTCCCGTATAGTAACATTTATAAATATTTAAAATTTTAAAAGGTGTCTCAATAGTTGATGTAAATTGATGCATATGGCCAAACTTTTGAACCGTTTTAGACAGACATTTGAAATTTACAAAGAACCTGTCCTTTAAAATAAATGTTTAATTTAAAATTGCACCTTAAAGGGTGTCCCCTAGGTGATATTGTTTAAGCTATATGGCCATATCTTTGGAACCGTTACACATATATTTGTTTTGTAGTCGGTTTTTTTTTGCAAGAATTATTAAGTATAGCAATAAAACACACACACACAATTTAAGGTTACCAGATTCTGTACTTTAAAAAATGCATTCCTTAGTGGAAAAAGTCCTGTCATGGTTTTAGGAATTAATAGCATGTAAGTTACAATCAAAGGCGATTCTAAAGTCAGGAAAACAAGAAGATAATCGTATCCTAGTTGTTGCTAAGGCCCTTCATGTAGCATTTTACTGGCTGTGGTTACAATATCGACGCCGAAAAAATATTTGTTATCAGCAAGGTAAGTTTAGGCTAAAACAATTGCTGGGTTATTTTAATAGACATATACATATGAGTAAAAAACGAAAAAAATCAGATACTTAAATAATCCTTACATGCACTGCATTATACAAATACGGATTAAAACACAAACACACTCACAAATACATGGTATTCATTCATACACTAAAGCACACAAATGGATATCAGTGAGATTCTGTACAAACAAACATTCATATATGATCTTTTGTAGCATTATGTCAGTGAGTATAAGCAACTTTGTATATACTCGAACATACACACACTTACATATAAAAAAGGTTAAGTGTGAAAAATGATGTAAATTGAGTCACGTTTTAACAATCACAGCCATCGTTGTCATCTCACACTTATTTTTCATACCCATACAAATACAATTGCACATGGACACATAATGTCCTCCTGTTTTATACTTTGTTAAAGTGTATGTTAAACAATGTATTGAAGTCAGTTGGTTTTTATTCATGTCGTCTACAATTGCCAACATGTTTAATGTTTCTTATTGTAAATACTTTGATTTGAACTTCGATTTTAACTTTAAGATATTTTTTTTTTGTATCCTTTTTACAAAAATTTGTATTTTTTTGCATTTTTTTCACATTAATCTTTGACACTAAAATATCATAAAGAAGGAAATGTAAGAAAAAAACGGTAACAGCAATAGAAAATGTTATAATTTATTGTGCCCATTAAAGTTAATTGCAAATAATTATTTTGTTTACGTTTCTCTCTCTCTCTCTCTCTCTTAGTTGCTGATTTCTATAAAATATTACACAAATTTAATATGCGAGTGAATATTGAAAGATATTTTTAGCTTGTTGGGAATACTAAGTATTTTATTTTACTAACTGTAACAGCTTTGTGGTAAAAATAATTTTATATTAAATCATATTATGTCAGAGAAAAAATTTAATTAAGCTTAACTTTTCTGGAAGGTAATTTGTTTGTTTTTTTTACCTTTGTATGATTTTCAATTTACTCGAAAAATTACAAAACAAAATCTATAGATATCTGTACAGAAAGGGTGATCCATTTCGAGGTACTTTTTTCAATAGTTTTTTTTTGGCGGATCACATATTGTTTGGCATTTCATAATGGAAAGACTTACGCCTGAATCTCTTCGCTCTATGGGCTCTTGAAAAGTTCCAAGAACATCCGACGTTTTCGAGGCAAATTGTGTTTAGCGATGAGGCCCATTTCTGGATCAATGGGTATGTAAACAAACAAAATTTACCCATTTGGGACGAAGAGCAACCAGAAGAGATTCAAGAGCTGCCACTTCATACAGAAAAAAAAAAGTTTGGTGTGGTTTGTGGGCCGCACTGTGGTCAATATTTTGAGATAGCGGCCAAAACTCCTTTTGGTTTTTGTTCTCCGATTTTAAAGTTATTAGACTCATATGAAAGTAGACAGTAGTAAACCTCGGGAGCCAAAAAATTTAGAACTCTATTTCAACTATTTCACTGAGAACAGGGTGCTCCAAAATGGACTTTTTCAGAATTTGGTAAATTTATGATATTTTTAGTTAATTTTTAAAGTTTAAATGATCATAACTTTTTTGTTTTTCAAGATTTTTGGACGAAATAAATTTTGGGTTGTAACTTAACTTATTTTCTATTACTGTTTTCAGAACAATTTAAATATTTTTTTTTAAAAAGGTCAAATTTCTCGGAAATTTCCTACTTCATAGAGCACAACTCCTGTGAGTCAAGCTGAGTCAAAACACAAATTTACTATTTTGTAGTCCTAAGTCTCCCCTACATTCCTATATATACATGTCTATGCATCGGGACTGCACTTTTTGAGCTACAGCAATTTTTCTGACCCAAGGTAAGATATTCGGTACAAATGCACGTCATATTTTTTGAGAAGTTATTTGTATGTGAAAGTGGCTATTATGCATATATTTTGATGAAATTTTGTACAAGAGTTCTTATTGACCCAAAAAATAATTCTGTTGAAATTAGGAGAAGTTGGCCCATATTTGGACCTAGTCCACATAGAAGGGTGTATCAAAATTTTGACAAAAATGACACTAGAACTCTCAAATTATGTGGTATCTGGCAATTCATTTGGAAAAGGTAAAAATGATTTTATTGCCATCTAATATTACACAACTTAAATACCTGAAAATTGCAAATAAATTTAAAACCGATACAACCAATTACCTGTTATATTATGTTTCATAAAGGTAAAAAGATCATGTTGAAATTTCGAGCAATAGTATGTTAATCCATGCAATCATTTTTTCTTCATTATTGTTTAAACAATGGCTAAATTCAGTTATAGTGTTCTATCTGATATATATTTTGAACGTAAAGATGAAAACGACATTATTTTACATATAATGAGTAATCCATTCTTCAAAATATGCGACAAACAAGAAATTAAAATTCATAACTTAAAAATAAATAACTTTTTAAATAGAAAACGGTACAATCATTATTCCAGAAACAAGAAATTGTTTTACTCACGCAAACAAGAATGGCTAAGAAATAAACTTCTTTTTAAAAAGCCATCAGTAACTACCACGGAAACTGGAAAAGGTGGTCGACCAGCAAAGCCAATTGATAATTGTAGTGAAAGATCACGAAGACGCAAGCTTAAACATATCAATGAAGAAGTTTCTTGTAGCATCATAAAGGATTAATTTCTGCATCAAATTCAACCATCGAAAACTAAAAAGAGTAAAATTGCTATCATTGAAAAAATAGTGGAAGCAAGCCCCAGACGCACAAAAAGGATTTTAGAAAGTATGCCGAAGAAAATAAATTTACTCCAGAAGAAGCATTTGCACTATTTTTGGATTTGAAAATGACTAAAAACCAATATACAGAATTGCGGAAGCGAACCAATGAAAAAAATTGTGGAATTTTTCCATCATATCGAGATATAGTTTCTGCCAAAAAAGATTGCTTACCTTCACCAACTGCTATTAGTGTAACTTCAAGTTCAGCAGAAAAAAATCTTTAATAGTCAGCATCAAATGTCTTTAATAATCGTTCTGCAGTGTGTTCAAGAAGATCTATTAAAGACATTTGATGCTGACTATTAAAAGAAGTTTAAAAATTGCAGCATGACTTTAATTTCTAAATGGGGATGTGATGGGTCCTCTGGCCAGAAATAATACTAACAATGTAATGCGGAAAATTCATCAGATGCCAATTTATTCATGATTTCTTTCGTTCCATTAAGTTTAACAAAAACTTATATTGGTTCAGAGCCGTCAACTAGTAGAGCTGATGTATGGAAGAATGAAATTCCCTCGTCAACAAAATTTTGTAGACCAATAAAGTTTGCTTACAACAAAGAAACTAAAGATGTCATAACTGAAGAAGTTGGCAAAATAACAGATGAAATTAAAGAACTTCAACCAGTGATATTTGAATTTAATGCATCGAAGTTATCTTTAAAATGTCACTCACAATGATTAATGGAAAAGTTGCACAAGCTTTAACCGTAACAAAGTCTTCGTCAAGCTGCACCATATGCCAAAAAACATCAAGTCAATTGAGCCAACCACCAACACAAGACGATAGTTTTAATGAAGCATATGAATTTGGAATGTCACCTCTTCATGCTAGAATTGTTTTATGGAGCATATTCTTAAATTAGGATACGATTTGAAATTTGGCCCGTTAGGCGAAACAGTGAGAAACAACAAAGAAAATTTGGAAAAAAGAAACTAAAAAAAAGATATTCAAGAAAAATACCGTGAGATAGGCCTTATAATTGACCAGCCAAAGCAAGGAGAAGGAAATTCTAATGATGGAAACACAGCAAGGAGATTTCTTTACGATCCAGAAACTGCAGCTTCTATAACTGGAGCAGATTATGATTTAATACGACGATTCCAAATCATATTAGAAGTTATAGCATGTAGCAAAAAGATAGATGCAAAAAAATTTGGTCAGTATGCTAATGAGACAGCAACCCTTTATAACCAAAAATATTCTTGGAGACATATGCCAACCACAGTTCACAAAATTTTGTTCCATGAGGAACAAATAATTCAGCACAATATGCTTCCAATTGGAGATCTCTCAGAAGAAGCGCAAGAAAAAAGGAACAAATACTACAGATTCTAATGAAGATCTAATGAAGATCTTATTAATATTTTGTTGTGCACATCAGACTCATATATGTCCAGTATTCGACAAAAATGGAAATCAACCTCATTAGAGTTAGATGAAGAAGCTAAACAACTACTGCAAAATGAAAATCAAAGCTATTTGGAAGACATTTTTACTAATATTGTTTAATTAATACTAGTTTTAAGATTATAATTTGTTTCTAATTTTAGTATAAATTTTTATTAATACATTTAAATAAAATATATGTGCACTTTAAATCAATAGTAAAAGTTTACTTAAAATTTTATCGATGTTGTGTTCTGTATATAATATATCCAAATGGTATTGATATTGTTGGGAATTTCGGTGTTATTTTTCAGTTTAATCCTCACAAGAATTAGCTTTCTTCCAAAAAAACCAACCTTTGGCCCCTGTGAATATTAAGACTAATTAAATGTCAGGGGCCAAATGTTGGCATTTTCTGACCAAAATTAAGTTTAGGAATAATAAATAAGTATTGGTTGTAAAATACGATTGAAGAAAATAATAAATTATAAAAAAATACCTATTTAAAATGTTAAAATATTCAACTTTTACATGGAAACTCAACAAAAAATTAAAATGCATTTTTAATTCCACATTACTTACGTTCCTATCAGTCGATTTTTACGTTTGAACACACAAATTGAAGCTTAAAGTCCCTCCTATTGAACAAAACAAATTGCGTAAAAAAATACCAATCCGGTCAAAAGTTATAGAGTTTTGACCGCTATCTCGCGAAATTGACCACTGTGGGCCGGTGGAATCATCGGTTCATATTTCCTTAAAAATGATGTCGGTGCAAACGTAACCGTCAATGCCGACCGTTATCGTGCAATGATAACCGTCTATTTGATGCCTGAAATTGAAGCTCGTGATCTCGGCGACAATTGGTTTCAGCAAGACGGCGCCACTTCCCACACAGCGCATCAATCAATGGATTTATTGAGACAACATTTCGGTGAGCACATAATTTCACGTTTTGGGCCGGTCGATTGGCCACCAAGATCGTATGATATCACACCGTTGACTTTTTCCTGTGGGAATATTTAGGATCAAAACTTTATGCGGACAAACCCGCTTCGATTCAGGCCTTGGAGGAACACATCACGCGTGTCATTCGCCAGTTACCAGTCCAAATGCTCGAACGGATCATCGAAAATTGGACTCAACGGATGGACCATCTGCGACAGATGGACCAGCGGCCAACATTTGATAGACATAATCTTTAAAAAGTAAATGCCAAAGAATGTTCTTTCAGATGATAATAAACATTCTCCATTACTATTTATACTAAAGCAGATAATACTAACTCTCCAGTACCATTTTAAACACGGCTTGAAAATGATGTCTTTACATCGAAAGCGCTCGCTAAACGTACCAAAACAACAGCCAGTGACGACGGTCTTCACCGAAAGGTATGACAACAGTATTTTATTTACTGGCGAAACAAATGCAACAAATTTAATTCTCCATTAAATTTGAATTTTCTGTGTTTTTTTTTCTTTTCTTTAAAAAAGTAGGGAACCTCGAAATGGATCACACCTTATAAGAAAATAGTAACTCATTTCTTTCTCTCTATCTGTCTGTTTTTTGTATTCGCATCACGTAAAACTACTGAATGGATTTTAACAAAATTTTGTGATGAGATACCTAAGTATCCTGATTCCAATATAGGATACTTTTTTCCCGCAAAAATGTCTGATTTCTAAGAGAAAGTGGAGAAAATGCAGCGAAAAACGCAATATCCGGTTTAAAATTACTGAGATTTTCGATGTAGAACTGGGATATTTTCAACACACATTTTTTTTGAAAGTGGTTAAAGTATTAAAGTACTTTTTATAATATTTATTAAATAAAAGACACGAGTTGTTTTCGTTTTAAAGAAAATATGAAGAATGAAAATATTTTATTTCTATTTGACAAACTATTCTAAAAACTATAAATTTTAAAATAAATATTTAATAGATTGAGTACATAAATAATAAATTAAACAAGTTAAAATTCCAGTGGTTCACCACAGTGGTTTATTTTTACTTTGTGCAATTACATTGTAAACACCTTTTTCATAGCTTTACAATAATTTTTAGAATTTTTTTATAAATCTTAGAATTTTATCCAGGTACCTTTATATGGAGTCTTACAATTCGTGTGGAATACTTTCGAAGCAAAATCGAGTAAAATAGGCGGCCACAGCTAGTATTTTGTATATATTTAAAATCAACGATGTGGAAAGCTTGTTTCGCCAGCAAATAAATGACTAAAATAGTAATTTTAGTCATTTATTTGTGTCATTTTATGAAACATTAAAAATAATTTGTTTAAACGATATTCTTTTATTTAAATTTATTTGAAAGGAAAAATGCATATGGAAAGTCACACATCAAAAAATCAATACAGGGTTGTCAAATAAGGGCAGATAATTAGTGAAATGGTGAAAAAAATTAGCTGTGTGAGGTATTTAAAATACTAACTAATATCTCTCCAAAATATTTCAAACCCGTGCTTATCCCAAGCCATAAGAGACAGACACCAGACATGCATTTTTCAGAAAAAGTGTAAAACTGAGGAGGTCTATAACAAAATTATAACAGTTGTTTTTGATATACGAAAAAATTTATTTGAAGTCAGTAGTATCATATACATAGTTTTTTGAAACACTTATTGTGGTATTATAGTTTTCAACAAACAATAAAAATCACAAAAATACTTAACAGTGAGTTTTTAATTTATTTAAATAATAATTTTGAAAATAGTACGTTTTGCTACGTAACATAGTATTTATTTCATTTTTTCTGAATCCTATGAATCACCTCGACTCGCTACAATAAAACATACAAATTTTACAAAAATTTAAAAATAAGCTTAGGAGTCCAAAGTAGTAAAATAGTGCTTTTTATATATTAAAATAAATCTTAAACTTGAATTCACCAGGGACCGAACATAATTGTTATTTTTTTATTTCCGATAAAAAGGTTACGAAAAAAATCATTTTATTTAATATTGGTTATTTTTAAACATTATCATTGCATACATATTATTTTGGTTATCGTAACCAATTAAAGTAAGAAATATTTGTTTTTGGTTATAAGTAACAATTATATCAACAGAAAAAGTTTTTTTTTATTTTAAATAACCATTTTGTCAACAAAAATTTTTATTTGGTTAGAAATAACAATTATAAAAATAATTTCTTTGTTTTGGTTATCATTGAAGATACAAAAATCAAAATACATATATATTTACTGATACTGAATTTGTCTCAAGAAAATAAGTAAAATCTTATAAAAAATGTCTATACTAATGGCAACAACTAATTCTTAAGTGTTGCGATTACCAACAAACGACATTTGATATTATTTATATAGATATGATAACCAAAAAAGAAAAACTTATGTAATGGTTATTTTTAACCAAAAAATCTTTTCGGTTGATATAATGGTTATCTGCAACCAAAAAAAATTCTTGGTTGATATAATGGTTATTTATAACCAAAAAAACAAAACTCTCATTAAAATTGGTTGCGATGACCAGAATAAAGTATATCTTATAGAAATGGTTAATTATAACCATTTTATAAATTTATCAATATTAATGGTTAAAAATGACTTATTTGTGATGTATCTTATAATTGTTACGTCCCTGAAATTTACATTTACTGTCGCTACATAAACGGTAACTATTGCTGAAGTATTTCCTCCTGGAAGAACTTTCCTTATTTGGCGACACCTCACACATACAATAACATATTGGGGATGGAAGATTGTAATAAAATTTCTCGTATTCTATTTTCTGAGTTCGTTTGGTTAAATAAATGATATGAAGAATTCTGCAGAACGAAGTAGCTATCTAGAAAATTAATGAACTAATTTGTATAAACATTCCCTTCTCTTTTTGATAGTTAAATAATTCTTGCAAAAAAAACGACTTCAAAACAGATAGAAGGGCACCAATTCTAAACTAAAAATATAAGAAGTAATCTGTAAGAATTAGATTTAAACCAAATAAAAGAAACGCCAAAATTAGAGGGAAAATTGAATGTCAAGCCTCTCCCTATTACTGTTTAAAGGTTAAGTTATTTTCACCAGCATCCGTCTTGTATGGGGACACCATTTAAGCCTCTGTCTATAACGGTTTCTAAGATAGGGGCATACAGATCAAATAACATCACCTATTCGGACACCCTTCAATTTACAATGTTAAATTAAAGACCTGTTGTTATAGAGGACTTGGTCACAAAGATTCTTTGTAAATTACAACTATCTGTCTATAACGGTTAAAAAGTTTAACCATATATATCAAATTACATGAACTATTGGGACACCCTTTACATTATAATTCTAAATATTTATACTCGTTATCATACCAGAGAAAGTAGTGGATATTCTGCCTAATTTTCAAGTGTTTGTGTTTAACGGTTCAAAAGATAGGGTCATATAGATCAAAATACGTAATTTATGGGGACACCCTTTAATTTCTAACTTCAAATTGTATACCTGCTATAGTGAACTTTGCAATACAGGTTCCTTGTAAATTTCAGCTGTCTGTCTCTAACAGTTCAAAAGTTTGGCCACATACATAGAATTACATTAACTATTGGGACACCCTTTTAGTTCCAAATTCAAAATTTTATACTTTTTGTTATAGCTGACTTAGCAATATAGATTCTTTGTAAATTTCAGCGGTCTGTGAAAAACTGCTCAAAAGTATGGCCATATACATCAAATTAAATGAACTATTGGAGCACCCTTTAATTTAAAATTTTGAGTATTTATACATTTTATTATAACGATCATAGTAGTCGACATTCTCTCAAATTTTCAAGGTTTAGTCTATAACGGTTCAAAAGATAGACCCAAATAGCTCATATTATGTCACCTATGGGGACACCCTTTAAATTTTAAATTTATTTTTTTATTAATTTCTGCTGTTGGGAGCTATAGCGGTACGCAATTTTTTAAAATTTTAATTTGCTGCCCTTTACGGTTCTTAATACACGTAAAAAACATGTATGTTGTATGGGGACACCCTTTAATTTTTAATATAATGAACTGATTTTAAAATGGGACCAACCTTGAAGCATAACCTTTCAAATAAAGCAAAAAATTTTAAAATCGGTTCAGAAATGGCTGAGTTCTGTGGTTACATACATAAAAAAAAAGCAACATTCAGACGAATAGATAACCTCCTTCTTTTTTGAAGTCGGTTAAAAACTTAAGAATCAGTAAAAACTCATTTCTATTTATTAAATTAGTTTTGCTACCACACGCACTTACTCAATCTATTCCCTATTTTATATATAAAATGTTTGGGAATTTAAATATTAATTTTAATTTAACTATTTTATTTAAGCTTTAGGTCTTTAAATAATTTTAATTTTTATTTTTTCGATATTTCGCTACTCCTTTGTGTAGCATCATCAGGAAAAATTAACAAATTACAATTAAAAAAGTATTTTTAATTGTAATTTTTCATAACGTTAATTTGTTAATTTTTCCTGATGATGCTACACAAAGGAGTAGCGAAATATCGAAAAAATAAAAATTAAAATTATTTAAAGACCTAAAGCTTAAATAAAATAGTTAAATTAATATTAACAAAAAGGTCAAATAAACTATATAAAATTAAATATTAATTATTAGATATTAGGCTAATTACCCATAACGTTTTATAATAAAAATGCAATTTATTTGTTGGGAGAAAAGAGCTAGTTCCTATACGTATTTCACTGGTTGCTGAGGCCAGATCATCAGGAAACCTTTTCCTAGAGTTCTCTATTTTGCTAGACTATGAAAACTAGTATGAGCGTTGTTTGTGCAAAGCTTTAAGACTCAACCTATTTTTTGCTCCCTAGGTAAACGATAAAAATTGGTCACTTTGTATGGGGGTAGCACGCCCACCATCCCAATCCAGTCTGTATTTTGTTAGACAATGCACACTAGTGTAAAGACTATTTCTATAACGTTTCAAGGCTCCACAGATTGCAGGTCTCCAGTTAGACTATAATCATTATTCACTTTGTATGGGAGGCAAAATTTCAGATTTCTACTTATTATAGTTCTCAAGCTACTTAAAAATTGGGCGTGGTATTTCTCATCACATATCGTAAGTAAAATGCATGCTCAGCAAAGCATGCATTTTACTTACTGCTAATTTTGATTTCATTAAATAATTCACAAAAATATGATCACAATTACAAGCAAAATGAGCCATATGCATTTTAAAACTTCCTTCCACTTTAGTATATTATTAAATATTTTTTTTTTGTAAACTTACATCTTAATTCATTTGCCTGCTTTAGTATGTTACACTGCCAGGTTATAATTTAACAAAAATATTCTTTATATTGTGTTCTATTGCAAAGATTGTATCTCTTCTTAGCTCGTTTGTTCTCTTTTTTATTCATACCTTTCAACAAAACTTTTGTGCTGTGAACAGTGATGCAGTTGGAAACTGTAAATTGTTGCCAACTTTATTGTCAGCATTCAGAACAATCATGATGCAGAATGTATAATGTTATGTCATTTATTCATTGTTCCCATTGTCCTGTAATTTGTAACTTGAAATTGTTACAAAAAGCTTAAATGTTATTACTCGTACTTCAAAGTTAATCTAAAGCTGTCATGTCATCATCGTCATCATCATCAAAAATCATTACATGAAAATATAAGGAAACATTCATACATACATACACACATACATATATACATACAAACATACATACATACATACATACATACATACATACATACATACATACATACATACATACATACATACATACATACATACATACATACATACATACATACATACATACATACATACATACATACATACATACATACATACATAAATGTGAACGAGTTTGCAAGTTATAACATTTTAATGTGGGTGCAATGACTGCCAACTTGCTTTTATATTGTCAGCATAAAATTTAAATTAAAACTTGAGCATAAAATCAAATTTTACTTACGTAGTAATAATTTATTTTTACCAGTATGCACCTTCTATTAAACATCTATGCAACACATTTGTGATTATATTTTTTCCCGTTGATTTGTAACAATATCTTTCGTCATAACTGAAAAGGGTATATTATTTGATGGACAACATTATTGCTTTAAAATTTGTTTTAGAGACATAAAACTATAAGTCCTTCTCCTTAACACATGGAAAATAAAATAAATAAGTAAATATACAGACATAGTCATATCTATTTACACAAATTAAAAATTTTAGTATTTTTAGTTATCAGAAAAATTTTGCTTCTATGTGAATAAATTTGCGACAAGAAAACTTCTCAATTGTAATCCTCAAAATGTATAGATTTTGCTGGTTTAAAATTTTTAGCAATAACATTGATAGTTGCTGATTAAAAACACAAAAGAAGTCAGCGCCTCATATTTCAAAATTATTTACACACTTATTTTGTCTGTTAAAAATATTTACACATTCATGAAATTAAGTTAAAAACGCTGGAATCTTTTAAAAAACCTCATTTGTGTTGATAGTTAGCAAATTTATATTGCACAAAAATAAATATTTATACAAAAGTCGCTAAAAAAAAACGTTTAAAATGGTGAAAATAAAGGAAATTCCCGTCGAAACGCGAGTTGAGATCGCAACGAAGTTTGGAATGGGTTCCTCGGCATCAGACTTGGGAAAAGAGTACGGAATATGTCGGAAAACAGTATACAATTTAGTAAAGAAGAAAGAAACCTATGGAAGCCTACAAAATAGGGTCAGAACTGATCGGATATATGTGACAAACAAAATAGAAGATCGTTCTATTCTTAAAATATTCGCAGAATATCCAGTCGCAAGTCCGGTTAAAGTTGCTGCAGAGGCAGAAAACATCATTGGAAAACCTGTAAGTGAATCCACAATTCGGAGAAGATTAAGAACGTATGATATAAAGACCCTATCTGAAAAAAACAAAAAAAAAACGTATAGAGTTCGCCATGGAGTATATCCATAAGCCAACGGAGTTTTGGCATAATGTATTATGGACGGATGAGTCCTCTTTTCAATTTGAAGGGTCATTTGGAAAAACTTATATGCACCTTTCCAAAGGATCGAAGCATAAAGCAGTACAACTTCGTAAACGTTTCGGAGGGGGTTCAGTAATGTTTTGGCGATGTGTCTCATACAATGGATTTGGATTTTGTTTTTTTATTGGTGTTTTATAATGTTTTTTTCTATTGTGTAAATACTTTTAAATGTAAATAAATTTGTGTAAATAATTTTGAAATATGAGGCGCAGACTTCTTTTGTGTTTTTAATCAACAACTATCAATTTTATTGCTAAAAATTTTAAACCAGCAAAATCTATACATTTTGAGGATTACAATTAGGAAGTTTTCTTGTCGCAAATTTATTCACATAGAAGCAAAATTTTTCTGCTAACTAAAAATTCTAAAATTTTTAATTTGTGTAAATATATATGACTATGTCTGTGTAAAAAATTAATATAGAGCCCTTTATAAATATTTATATTTATGTACTAACTTCTACTATCATTATTTTTTTTTAATGATTATAATGCAATTACAAATTATATTTTAACTTAATTATGGAGTATAGTAACCATCTTCACTCGTTGTTGTGAAACTACCCAGAGTCTTTGGTGAGAATCGAACCCACAATCCCCAGACTGATTGACTAGCACCCTACTACTAGCCTGCAGGGACAAAAAATAAAACCTTTTTATAAAATATTAGGTTTACTTATGTTTAACTTTTCTGATTACTAATTTGTATTAAAAATCATTCAACTGAAACGTTTGATTTTCATAAAAATCTAATTAAATTGTATTAAAGTATTTATTAAATGTTCAATCAGCATTAATGTCGCAATCAGCGTTAACACCTGGGTCAATAACAACGAAAATTAGTAGAGTTTTGAGTAGCAATAACCTAATAACTGTAAAATAAAACTTTGTTAGCAGCAGACATGGAAGGTTTCAAAAAATGTTTAATTGTTATTATAATTACACGTAATGCATAATTGGATATTCCTAATTACTCATTATAAGTCATTGTAATTGAAATTGAAATAAAGAAGTAAATTCAGTTGCCATTATATGTAACTGCAATTAAAAAATTTCAATTACAATTACTAGTAATTGTACATTTTTAATTACATATTACATGTAGTAATAATTGAAAATATTCAATTACAAATTACAAGTAATTATAATTAGGCAGTAATAATTACATGCAATAAAACAAACTTTAATTATATTTAAAAATCACTAAGTTAAATTGCAAAAATTTTAAAATGAACTTCTGAAACGTTTAAGACAATTAAAGTTAAAGCAACCAAATGCTGTTCAGAATTAATTGAAATTATATTGCTTTCTTATATCAGTCTCATGTAATTGTAATTGAAAAATTACAATTACAATTACATACATATAATTGCAGGTGTAATTAATTACAAAATGTAGTTAACATCCCCCAGGTCTGGTCAGCAATGCTAAAGTGTGGATCAATGTTTTCCACTCGTCCATAGCTGGATTCTTAAATGTATTAGAATAATTCCACAAGAGACAGAAGAAGTCAAAAATGAGAAATAGCAACTGTGTCAGTTATTATTTCATACTAGATGTGCGTCCTGGCGATATTTTTTTCGATATTTTTGCTTTGAAAGTAATCCACACCAAATTTTAAGTGTGTTACATATATACTTTATATAAAGGTACCCAGCCCTGAATGTAATTCTAAAATTCTAAAAACTATTATAAAGCTCTGTAAAAGATGTTTAAAATATTTTTATAACAATGTAATTTCACAAAACAAAAATACAAATTTTATTCATTTGATATTTGGCAGTAATTCATGTTCATAATAATTCATATTTTGTCATTATTTTAAGACAGCGCCATCTGTGGCGCGACCGTATTTAAAATATCCCGCTTTCAATTCATATTTTGACATTATTTGAAAACAGCGCCATATGTTGCGCAATAGGTAGCGCTATTTTATTACAGATACCTTTAAGTATGCAGTACCTTCAAATAGGTAAAATAAAAATTACTACTTTTTCTCCACTTTCTCTTGGAAAAAAGATATTTTTGCGGAAAAAAGTATAATTTATAAGAATCGTGATTCTAAGGCACCTCCTTTGTTTTTACAGGGTGGCACAAAAATAACCTTCCGATGTTTTTTGGCTGTAATTAAAAAAAAATGAAAAACTTTGATTCTTCTTGTGGATTATTTTTATTTGGTCTTTTAATTTTTTTACGTTAAGTCGAGAACATGATGTCATGTAAATGGCCGCCGCCACAGTTGATTGTCATTTGAGCCCTTTTTATGGCATTCTCCATCACTTTGGCCAAAACTTAAATTTTGCTTATTTACGTACCCGCTAAGATGGAAATGGGCCTCATCACTCATGATTATTTTTGATGAATAATCATCTTCCTCTTGGTGGCGTATGTTAGACGCGATTGGCGGTCAGCAGCTATCAGCTGACTTTTTTTACGGAAACATCAAATCTTTTACCAAAATTCACTGTAAAGACCGTCGACTGATACCTATTTGCGTGGCACGTCGTCTGGTCGATGTCAACAGCGCTTCCATGACATCCTCGGCTACAGCAGCAGAACGGCTACTCCGGGGTCTGCCAAGCCTGGCAGCATCTCGTGTTGTGCCAGTCTCTTCGAGTGTTTCACCAGTAGGCGTTGGACGGCCAGGAAATCTGCGTCGAAATTCACGTTGTGCCAAAGTCACCGACCGATTATTGGTCAAATAAATAGTCACCAATATTCCGCGTTCTGGAGCAGTGTAGCGTAACATTGTTTATTAACGTGTATTTCGCAAGTGTTTACTACACAAGTGTCAAAACAGAATTGACATAGGAGGATTACTTTTCCGCCACCCAGTACATGATGCGAACGCAGACAGAAAGACCGACAGGGAATGAGTTACTGTCTAGATTCCCTTAAGTACGATATTTACTTGATATTTCTTTTTGGTTTAATTTGTACGTTTAAGAAAGGTTTTAATTTGGAAAAAAAAATTCATTGTAGCAATGCTTGTATTAATTCAAAATTAAAAACACCATAATTCAAAAAAAAGTCGACATGTCATGTCACAATTCGCAGTAAAATCATTCTCCTATGCAATTTGTCCCCAAACACAAGAAAACACTTTAATAAATGACAAATTGTATTCAAAAGCTAAGACTATGTAGAGAATTTTTACACCGACTTTCTCTGGGTAATAAAGAAATCAACTTGGAAAAATGCCTTTCTTTTTTTTTCAATATATTATTTTTGCCCTCAGCTTCAACAAAATACATGATAAATAGCTATTTGCTATCAATTGCTATGAAAGTTTGCCCACTGTAAATTGTTTTTTTTTTAGAAATAGTTTATCTCCGTGTAACGTTCACAATAATCCTAAGCGGTCTAGTCTAATAATTATGTTGGATAAGTTTATTTGTTCAATATGGAATGACCCATATCGTTCTGTTTGATATATGCCGATTACAGGAAAGCTTTCAACTCTTTAAAAAGTACCGCTGTTTGGAACTAAAGATATACCATTAAAATTTTATTAAAGCGATATACATAAAATCTATAGTTCAACTGCGTCAATGTCCCCATTAACTTTTGAGGTGCTTCTGGACGAGATAAGGTAAAATTTTGTCTGAAATATATAAAAATTGTATGGAAATTAAGAAAACATTTCGCAGACTTGGGCTTTGCGTATTACATCTGCTTAATCTTAAGCAACTTTATCGACGTACAGGAAAGTGACTGGGAAAAGATAGCAAAAACATATGTATAGTATTTTAGAAATAAACACCGAAGATTTGAGCCATGTGCCTAAATTAAATTATAGACAACTACATTCTGAGAAAAACCGGATAATAAAATATGTTAAGCATTTCTGTTGCTTAGGATGCATAATGGCAATAGATTATTGTTAAATAGAACGTAGCTTTTACCACAAATATCTTAAAAAAGCAAATGTCAAATGTGAATGCTCCATGAAGTCAATTTTGCTATAAGGAAGTGAAATCCGCAATATACCCCTAAGCCTACCAGCTTTCATTAACAAATGCTTGTGAATAATATCCAAAATGTGGCAAAATGCGGTTGGAGCTTCTCAGCTTAACAGAACAAGAATGTATACTTTGCAAATAGCACAACAGAAATAAAGGTGGATAGAACAACTCTCACGAAACTAGATATTATCACGAGAATAAATATATCTTTCAGAAATATGTAGAGTCTACGCTCTTATCAGCAACTTTTTTAAATAAGTGACAAAGAAGAGAAGTTCTTTTTGCTTTAAAAATTTGCAAAAAAAAAAAAAATTATAATTATTTTAAGTCGAATATCTCCTAAACTATAAAAGATACCTCATATGCTTCTTGGACTAGCTGTGTCTATTACTAGAATAAAATTTTATTATAATCAGCTAAAATACAGGAAATTGGTAATGGTTTGAGTTTTTCATACACCAGAGGTATCCTACTTTAGAGCATCGAGGCGCCACTCCTCTGACCGCTATAAGATCTTTTATTTTATTTTAATGTAGGGGGAATAACGAAACAGACCACGGATCCCTCTTCGGCCCCTTTTCGTTCACTATGATTATAGCCAATCGAAATGCAATTACGGCAACCTTGCCCTCATAGAGAAACGTGCTACAACCAGCCTTTAATCTAGTCTTTAATGATTTCAGACTGGCGAATGGTAACTGTCGGCCTTCTGTCTCATTACGCAGTCTTTAGTAATTGTTAGCATATGTTCAAGGCTCAGTTCCCCCATGGTATCCATATTTAACAAGCTTCTACCAGTGGTCCTAAGTGTTATGCTAGTCAGTGCCGGACATTCATACACAATGTGGGTTACCGCCTGAGCCTTCTTCTGGCATACAGTCTGCAAGTATCATCTACTTCGATTTTTTTTTTTGGCTGTATGATACTTGAAGTTGTCATGACCTGTCACCAATGTTATCCATCTTAGAGTACTTTTATTGTATCTGCTATAAGGTCTGATATAAGGTAAAAGCTTAAAATCATTTCAAGTACGACTAAGCCTCCATTATAGTCCTGCGAATTTCTAATGAACAACCTTTCAGACACTTTTTATCTATTTCCATTTTGTTGTTCAAATCTCTTATTATACTCCACATTTTTCTATTTACTTTTTTGATTTGTAATATTTAATATGCAAAGGATTAAGAACGTTTTTTGCATATATTAAATATTATACTATCGCATGAACATTTTGTATGAATGTATTTAAAAACTACCTGTGCCTTGACAATATTTTGTTCGATTTAGCCTTGAAAGTAATACACCAAATTTTTAGACTCTTACTTATTTACTTCATATAAGGTTACCCATCCCTGGATAAAATTCTAAAATTTATATATTATTTTAAAATTCTAAAAATTACTTATCTTAAGACAGCGCCATCTGTTGCGCAACAGTTTTTAAAATATCCCGTTTTGAAAAATAAAAGATGCCTCAAAGTATGCAGTACCTTTAAATCGGTAAAAAAGATCGGCGTACTTTCATTGCTTTTTTTCCACTTACTCTCAGAAAGAAGACATTTTTGCGGAAAAAAGTATCCTGTATTGGAAAAAGGATACCAAGGTACCTCCTCACAAAATTTTCTTAAAATCCAGTAGTTTTTATGTGATGCGAACACAAAATAAGAAAGAAAAACAGACAGACAGGAAATGAGTTATTTATTTATTATATGTATGGATTCCTTATGGTGCTAACTTTGACTGCTCGGGCGCTACCACCTTTACGGTAAATACTGAAGATTAAACGAGTTTCTATCCAGAAATATGGAAACAATATTTGTGGTCTGTCTAAGTCTTCAAAGTGGAACAAAAAAACTCTCGGGGTAATACTAGTAACTTCATATTGTTGTGTTTTCTGATACTGACAGCTTTAGGTGGTCTGGTGGCTATAGAGCAATGCTGGTTGCCTGTCCGATGCTTTGTTGCATAAAAACAGTGACAATGAAAATTGAAAATGTGTCAAATTAGTCTCCATCTCCGAAGCAAGGAATATATTAGTGATCTAAGTAGCCACGATGCCAATGATACAAATTTTCTGATACAGTCATGCTTACTTTGAATGAAACTATAGATCTCTATTTATTTTTTTCAATATACCATAAATTGAAGGCACTTCTAAGATTACTCTCGTTTATTTAAAATAAATATTAACATTTTGTACCACGTTAGTATTTTATGGTCATTTGTTATGTTTATCATTTTGTTTCTTTGGTATTATAAAAAGATATGAGAAATATTCGCACTAGGAATACTTCCAACCCTTGTCATTTTTCAGCTCAATTTAATTTGAAATATACAGAGATACATCTTCATTTATGAAGCTTTCAAAAACAAAAGTAATTTTTCTAATTCCATTTCGAGGTGTTTATTACTTGTGTTATTGGTTACATTTTAGTTATCAATCATTACGAATTGTTTAGAACTAAACAAAACCATTTAATATATGATTTTTAGGTTTATCTATTTTTTAACTAGAATCGAAACTGAAATCTAAAAAAAAAAATCTGTTTTACGCAACAATACCACCGGCCAACAAAACTAAAATCCTGCATTACTGCTAGACATTTATAACAAAATTGATACATTCTGTCAGAAAATTGTTTATGGATTTTTATACAAAAATTGACATTGATTGATAAATATTGCAGGAGAGATAAGACTTTATGGGTGAATAGCTTTTGGCGTTCATTGGAAATTATTTTATAATTTTGATGGGCATATTTAATTTTTGCTGATATCTATATATTTGTGACATTAAAAAGGGTGCATATTTTATAAATCGTTACAGAATTGGAGGCAGCATTAAAATAATTGTGGCATTAAATTAAAAAAAAATTAATAAAAAGAAATATAAAAAATGCAAATGATTTAGACATATACGAGGGAAAATCAATAAGTTTTTTAAGGGTGTTTTTTATAGAGGTATAGAACTTTAAGTTGGCATTACTTTTCAAGATGGCGACCGATTTAACAGCTGTCAAGTGATTTTTTCCCAGTTTGGTTTGGCAATTCATCATGAATAGACTCACGCCTGAACAACGCTTGCAAATAGTGCAATTTGAGCCCAAAACGAGATTACCGTTGTTCCCGATTTTCATAAGCGAATTTTGTTTAGCGATGAAGCGTACTTCTGGTTAAATGGTAAAGGTAATCCTCAAGTGAATGTCGAAACAACGTTAGATCCAGAAAAACTGACTGTTTGGTGCGCTTTATGGGCTGGTGGAATCATTGGTTCGTACTTTTTCAAAAACGATGATGGCCAGAACGTTACAGTCAAGGGCCATGATTACTAACTTTTTCATTCCTGAATTGAATAACCATGATGTTTAGGAGATGTGGTTTCAACAAGACGGCGCAAAATGTCACACAGCTCGTGCCACAATAGATTTATTGAAAGACACGTTTGGTGACCGCCTAATTTCACGTTTTGGACCTGTGAATTGGCCTTCAAGATCTTGTGATTTAATACCGCTAGACTACTTTCTATGGGGCTATGTAAAGTCATTGGTCTATGCGGATAAGCCACAAACGCTTGACCATTTGGAAGACAACATTCGCCGATATACGGCAGTAACACGGAAAAGGTCATCGAAAATTGGACGTCCAGATTGGACTACATCTGCGCCAGGCGTGCCGATCATATGCCAGAAATCATATTTAAAATGTAATGCCACAAGATTATCTTTCGGATAAATAAAATTCAATTCAATCGAATAATCCATCGTAGTTTTATTGCAACTTAAGGATCTATACCTCTATAAAAAACACCCTTTACAAGATACAAAAATATTTTTTTAAGTAGATTAATGTTTCTTTATTCAAAACAGTTTGTTTAAGCTAATACAAAATATGAAATGTTTCCAGTTCTCTATGAGTTTACGAAAAGTCTTCATAATAGACTTTTGTTGCAGACATGTCCTGCTCATTTGACTCTAATTGATTTTAAAATTAATTAAATTTTAGCTTTTCACCATATTAAGCTATTTGAATATTTATCAAATTGGTTTATTTTTAAATTTATAAATAAATTTTCTAATAATTCTAAAAAGTTTACTGTGTTCAATATTTATTTCCAAAAGTTTTCCTATTACTTGTTTGCAAATTAATATGAAAATCATCAAAGTTTTTCCGTTAAATTGCTGTTTGTTTTGTATTTTAATTTTAAACAATTTTAAAAGATTTTGTTATTACTTTCTTTAAGTTTTATATTAATTCCGCCACTTGTTAACAGTGGTTGAGTGGCGAAGGACTTTTATTCATTTCCAGACTAAAGATTTCAATACAAAACAGCTAAAGAAATAAAAAGTTTTCACCCAAAACAACAATTACAAATTAAAATACAGTTAAACAGCTGCGACCACATTTATTTAAATTCTTTGTCATTCCTTGCAAGGCAGAAAAATGTTTTCACTTTTGAAATAGTTAGATAATTGTAAGATAAACATTCATCGAAAGAGAATGGCACAATGGCTTAATTAAAATTTGAATAAATAAGTAATAATATTTTCATTTATACCACCACTTTACGAAAAGAGCTGCTAGAAAAATTTTTATTAAATATCATTAGAAGAAAAATTGAATTTTTAATTTTAATTTTAATAAATATTTTAATTTTTAATAAATAAAACAATTTCCAATTGTAGAAGGACAGTAAGGAAAAATAAAAATGTGTTGAAGCTTTAATATTCTGTAATATTATTCTATTAACATGCATAATTCTCATTGTGTTTTGTAGAATTTTATTACTTATAGAGTATTTTTGGCTTCTCTAAAATTAGGAAAAAGGTTTCCTGATAATCTGGCCTGAGCAACCAGTGAAATACGTATAGGGACTAGCTCTTTTCCCCCAACAAATAAATTGCATTTTTATTACAAAACGGGTAATATATGGGTAATTAGAATATATTAAATAATTAATTTCCAAATAAATTAGTATATTTTTTACTATTTATTTTAGAAAATTAGGATTTTTTTTGTATTTTACATTTGTCGGAACGTCTAAAAAAATCAAAACATCGACAGAAACCAAGAGATTATATAGGCACACATATAAAGGAGAAGCTTAACGAACAATAAATAAATCAGTCAACTGCGAGTTAGTCTCATACACTTAGGGGTTAGTACTATGTTTAATATGACTTTAAAAATTCAAGTTGTTAATTTTTTTATGTCTTATGGGACGCCCTTTAATCTTGAAATTAAAGTGTTATTCGCGAAAATTGCTTCATTATTAGAACACCCTTTAAATTTTAGAAATTGTTGTTATAGCGGCCATTGTAATACAATTTCTATAAAAATATCAGGGGCCTACTCATTGCGGTTCAAAAAATAAGGTAATTTATGTACGTGAAAAGCATGTCACTGATAGACACTCTTACATTTCTAGTACTGTAAACATTTCAAGAGTCTACCTCTTACAGTTAAAAAAAGGCTATTTACGTACAAATTATGTCACTGTTGGAACACCCTTTATTTTTTTATTTTTCATAGCGGCCATTGGAATTCTCTTTCTTGAATACATAAAGAGTCTACCTATTACAATTAAAAAAATAAGTCACTATACGTGAAAAATATGTCACTGTCGGAACACCCTTTAATTTTTAGTAATTGTCATAGCGGCAGTGGCAACACATCTTCTGTACAAATTTCAAGAGTCTACCTATTATGGTTCAAATAAATAAGGCGTTTTACATGCAAATCATTGTCGGCAACCCTTTAATTTTTACTGTTTTTTATAGAGGTCATAGTAATACACCATCTTTGAAAACTTCTGCCAATAATACATAAAAATTAGGCCATATTCGTGCAAATCAGGTCACTATCGGAACACCTTTTAATTTTTACTATATGTTATAATGGTCATAGTAATACACCACGATTTAAAATTTCAAGATTCTACCTATTATCTTAAAAAACGCAAGCCATATACATGCAAATCACATCACTATTGGGACACCCTTTAATTTTTAGGTTGATTTTTTATACTTGTTTATATAGCGAACATAGTTTTAATTATTTCCTGTAAATTTAAGTGGTTGCCTCCTACAGCTCAAGAATTAAAAAAAAATAAACGTAAATAACACGTCACTTTCGGAGCACCCTATAAGTTTTGGCATTTGTTGCTATAGCAGCCACAGTTATACACCATCTCTGAAAATTTCAAGAGTCTACCTGTTATGGTTCGAAACATAGGCCATATACATGCCAATCACGTCACTATCGGAACACCTTTTAATTTTTATGTTGATTTTTTTATACTTGTTTATATAGCGAACTAAGTTCTAATTACTGTTTGTAAATATCTAGTGTATGCCTCCTACAGTTCTAGAAATAAACACATATTCTTGAATAACACCTCTCTATCGCAACACGGGGCCACAGTTATACACCTTGTGTGAAAATTTCAAGCATCTACCTATTACGGTTTCAGAGACAAAAGGCGCTGATAGACGGATAGACGGAAAGAGATTGTAGCGAAAACAATAGGCTTACGTTTTTACCCTTTGTGTACGGAACCCTAAAAAAGATCCACAGTAAATATACTGCCATAAAATGCGGAAAAAGAGGACTCCAACTTTGCACTACATTTTGAAACTCAGGGACACAAACCATGGGGAAAAACATTAATGTATCCTAGTAACAAAGATCGAAGAGTAGACAGCTCAAAAATAGGAAAATCTGAAAAATTCGTGATTTTCACGGAGACGTTATTAACGAACAGAGAAGGATGAGGATGCTGTAGCTTAAGTGGTTAGCACGTTGACTACTAAGCAATGGTCACGAGTTCAAATCTCGGCCGTGGCAACATCAATTTTTCTGATATGTATTAATTTTTCTTCATAATAATGCATATCACAGCGTCCTCCTTCGCCGGTATTACCACATAGAACTAAATCGCCGGCGAAGTAAAATATTTATAAATTGGCTATGCTAGCTTCGAACTAATTCGCCTAAATAACACCAGAGGCGCTGCAATACTGTTTTAAAAATAATCATAACGTGCAATTGCAGTGTTGCCAGAATCGAAGCTTTACTATCACTAACCATCTGTCTTATCTACTACTATCTCTTTCCAAAGGAAGTACCACAGTTAATGTAGGCATTAACTGCCTGAGTGGTACTTCTCTTTAAAAAAAAGGACTACGTAAAATATAATAATATTTTACTACTGGAACTACTAAAATACTCTAACATGCAAAAAATACCACAAATGAACACGCTTTCCTATCTAGTTATAAAAGAAAAATATATTAAATTTTACGCTCACTTCATATAAATATGACAGGTAGTAAGCAAACTACCTTAATAAATACCTAATACGAACTATTTAAGTCGTGACATGATAATGAGATTTTCACATCGAAAGCACCATACCAAGCATACAGCCAGTGACGATATTTAAATATTTTTTTGGGTCAAATTTATTAAAAGTAATCTATTTTCAAGTGCACACAAACATAATTGAGACGTTTATAAGCAGCATATGTAGCGTATACGTACACAGTTGTTTACTACAAAATTATTAATGATCATACGCCCTCTATTAACCCGGTAGAATATAGAGAAGATTAAAATATTTGTTTAACTAATTCAAATGGACAATATTAAGCCAAATTTATTTATTACGTGGAAGTGAAACTACAACAAAAAAATACAACAATAAAAACAACAGGTTTTCAATTGTTGCTTTGTTCGCTCGTAATATAAAAATCATTAGTTATATCAAAGCTAAATGTATGAGAAAAAAAGCTGTGTTGATTCTCTTTCGCAGCAGAAACTAGAAACGTGATAGTAAAAGAAAAACTACTTATCTCCCCGATTAAATCGTAAATTTAGCTATTGACAAGTTGTAATACTGGGCCTTAGTATATTTTTACTAAATATAATCCAACCAACAGTAGACAAGAGCAAGAAATACCTTAATCTGAAGAAAAATAGTGCGCAGATGGTAAAACTCTCTAGGACTTAATTGTCGTGCCATCCTCCACGATCGACGACCTCATGAAGTAGTACTACAATGACCCTAGTGTAATAAAGACTCTATACGAGAGACTGTTCCCTTTTAAACGAGTAACATCGGTCGTCCCTGCTAGTAATATTGGAAATCAATAAGTTCAAGTGGTGATGAACTATTTCAGAAAATGTCCAGTAGTTTATGCTATTCCGAATCAAAAAACCAGAATGGTTGGAGGTGCATTTTTAATTACTGGGTGTGTCACGTTTGCTTTTTAAAACGTCTGTTTTGTACTAAACTCATAATAAGTTTATTAATTTATATTTTTGGGGCATTCTATTACCCAAAATTATATATCTATTACTACGCCATAAGCTTAAATGTAGACAAACCCAATGATAGACGAAAATAAGAGCGCAAAGCTCAGTCATGAGCAGTAATGTTAACTTTTTTTGTTTATTAAAATCAAATAAATTTAAACGCTAAATGGAGATAACAGCGCTAGTTAAAGCAGAAAGTAACTAAAATGCCAGCACTTTTTTCCAAAAAAAAACCAGGACAGTTTGTTTTCAGCCAACTTTACTACTTAACACTCAGTCAAAATCTTAACACTCAATCAATTACCAAGCGTTAACTCCGCGCTATTTAGGTTTGCTTTATACATTTTGTACGTACATGAAGATTTTTGCCAGTTAGTTTGCGCTAACTTAGTTTTGGTGAATTTATAATTTGAATTAGTAGCATGCTAATAACCTTAATGAGTTTATTTTTTATCTCTTCTGATGTTAGACCTCTAGCAAAAAAAAAAAGCCAAGTAATTCTGTATGAAATATTATATGACTTAGTGTAGCGATGTTTTTGTGTCGGAACCTGTACGAAAGTAATAAAAATGCTAAAGAATCTATTTTGAAAAATATGTAAAAATATGAAAAAACTGAAAATCGTACCAAATTGCTTATATATAATTTGATTTTTCGGGTAGACAATTGGTTACTAAGATGTTACCTTTCACCATTTAAGACTTGTTCATAATAATCTATTATGTATAATAATATTAAACATAGTTTAGCCAGCTAGGTAGCCAGTAGCTTTTAAATAAAAAGAAACGGGAATAGAAAATAGAACTTATAATGTATGACTAATGTACAGCAGACTCAGTCATTTATTTGTTTATATATATTAGCCAATGAATAACAATTTCTTACGGGCTGGAATACAATGTAAAATATTACTACATTTAAAACAAAAGTTTGATTATAAATTAAGAACATTTAAATTTTGAATTATTCTTTTAATAATATTTGGATTATATGGAAAATCAATAGAAGCATATATATTATTATATTCAGCACACATTCTTCGGAACGGATCAAAGTTGGCGTAATTAGTACGGAAATATTAAAGTTTAAGAGGAATTAATTAAATTACAAATTAGGTGATAATATTAAAGAAAAATTGGGAAAATTTAATTTTTAGACACCAGCACGAGTGGAACTAGACTTCGTTCTCACCAACCCTTTATCTGGGTTTGGTTGGTTAAATAGATGATGCTTACAACTAAACACTACCCTAAGTAGATTAGATACAAGTAGTGCTGATGACGGACGTGGCTGTCTAGAAAATGTGCATTCCACTCGTGCTGGTGTCTAAAAATTAAATTTTCCTAATTTTTCTTTAATATTATCACCTAATTTGTAATTTAGTTAATTCTTAGAAAGAATGAAAACGAACTTAAGCTTGATTATAAATTTCATTGTATGTAATACATAAACAGTTCGACTAAAAATAATTAAAATTTTCAAAGTTTAAGAGGAATATAATATCTTGAGGGACGATTTGGAACAATAAATTCTAATCTCTGGAGCAGGAACTGAGCATCAATATTTCCGTTTATTAAATTCATAATAAAGAAGATGTTCGTATATATTCGTCTATTTTTTAGAGTAGGAAGATTGATGAGTTCTAAGTGACTTTCATAAGATGGAAGATTAACACTAGAATTCATAATGTTGATCCCAAACTACGGAAGCATATTCTAAAATCGGTCTTACAAGTGATGAGTATAACTGCCTTGTGACATATGGATCGTCAAACTCTCTTCCCCAACGTTTCATGAAACCAAGCACGCCTTTTGCCTTATTTACAGTTTGCGCAATACGTGAATTAAAATTTAATTTGCTGTCAAGCAATACACCAAAATCTAGAAATTCACTGAATTCTTCAAGGGAATATTCATTAATTTTATATTTTCAGAGTACTGGACTTCCTCTGGTAAACAGTATAAATTTAAATTTTTTCAAATTTATTTTATTTATTTAAGTTAACGACGCACCATTTGTTAAAATTTTTCAGATCCATTTGAAAAAAGGCACATTGATTTAAATCATTTAAGCTAAGGAAAACCTTAACATCATCGGCATACATTGATATTTTGGAATGATGGATGCATGTTGGAAGATCATTGATAAATATTAGGAATAATAGTGGACCCAAATGACTACCTTGAGGTACCCCTGATGAAACATGAATTGGTTTAGACTTAATATTTCTGAATATAATGCATTGCTGTCTGCCCTTTAGATACTTGCAAATCCACTTAAGGAGAACAGGACTTATTCCAATTTCGTCTAACTTATACAAAAGAAGTTCGTGATTTACCTTATGAAGAGCCTTACTAAAATCCGTATAAATAGTTTCAATTTGCATATTGGCGTTAAATGATTTTATTACATTAGTTGAGAATTCCAAAAGATTTGTTGTGGTTGACCGGCCTTTTCTAAATCCATGCTGGAATGGTGCTATACCTAAGCTTTTTCAAAAAGCTTAGGTATAGCACTTAGTTTTGCAATGCCCCTATAGTTTGAGACATTGGATCTGCTACCAGATTTAAGCGATGGAATTATATATGATTCTTTCCAAAGTGTCGGAAAATAACCACTAGATAACGATAAATTAAATAAGTAAGTTAGAGGAAGAAATAAGTGATGTAAACATTTCTGCAGTACACAGCTTGGAACACCACCTGGACCATATATATCCGAATATTTCACAACAGTAGAAGTATGCAATTTTGGACAATTTATATTAGTCGACTCATAAATATGGTATGGATATTTATACGATACTTCCCATTCCTTGTTTGAATATGCAGAGGAAAAAAGTCAGCAAATAAGTTAAAAATTTTCGTATCATTTGAAGACTCAATATCGCCAAACTTTATCATGGATGGATAACCAGAAACTCTACGTTTAGAATTGACGATTTGGTAGAAGGATCGAGGATTACTTTTTACATTTCTTTTGACTTTAGAAACATAAGTATTGTAGCATTGGATATTTGCTGAATTGTAAACAGATTTCGATATTGAGTATCTCACGTAGTCCGAGTTCAAACCAGTTCTTCTATATTGTTTATAGTGTTTGTTTTTCTTGTTTTTCAGCCTAGTAAGAAGTTTTGTGTTTCAATGCGGTCCACTGGATTTTGTTCTATTGACGAATGGGATCGATTTGTTAAAACAGTTATGTAAGTCATTATAAAATTTATTTAGAAGTAAATCAATATCTTGTGGACTGAAATTGTTGTATAGATCATACTCAAACCAGTTTTCTGATGATAGAAGGTTATTAAGTTTATTGAAATCTGCTTTTTTTAAATCAAAATATTTATCTTTAGACTTATATTGATTTGTTGGGGTTTGGCAAGGAACAAATAATCTGATTTCTAGGCTAGGATGATAATAATCTTCTGGAATTAATAATGGATCAATGCGTTTTATGAAAAAATCATAAGGATGATAAACAAATACCAAATCATGTAATCTTCCCATTACATTCAATATACTATTTATTTGATAAAGTCCAAGATCAGCAAGCAGTATTCCACAACATACATGTTTGATTCTAAGTTTGTTGATGGATTAAGAAAGTTTGAGTCTGCATTTTTACGTCATCTTATATTTGGAAGATTAAAATCGCCAATTACTATTATAGTGTCACCTGCTTTACAATGCTTTACTACGAGTTGTATTGCTTTCGAATTTAATTCGTATATATGAATATTTGAGGCTGGAGGTATATATGAACAGGTTATAAACACAGTACAATATTTTAATTTAATACGTACGGATATAAATTCAATATCTGGGATATCATTTAGTATCAGCTCTTCAGATTGAAGTAAAGTTGAAACTGCAATCAACTCTGTCGCTCCTATAAATTTGAATTTATACAAACATTAAGAATCTTCCTTACCCTTTTGGAAAAACAAATAAAAAACAACGCCTGCTTATGGTTGCTAAAGTTATGATAATTTTAATGAAATGACTTTCACCCAAATGACTTTCACACCCAAAACACACCCCGCTAATACAGAAACACAAATCTTATGGGTTTCTTTATTTTCAATGAAAATAAAGATAATGAAAGATTTTTTTTATATTAAAAAAAATAAAATTAAAAATTTTATTCGCCAAAGTGTGGAATTGTTCTGGTAATATAAATTGTTTTCCATTAGTTTTTCTTTAGCCAACAATTTTGCAAATAACGCAGCAAGAAATTATTTCACCCCCTTTTTTAATTTCTTTGCTAAAGTGATATTTGAAACATTAATAAAGAATAATAGCATAATAGATGTTTTACTAACCCACTTTCAGCTGCCACATTAAAGTTTGAACTCAAATATTTTCTCCATTTTATATGAAATATATAAATCCGTAAAAGTATATTTAGAGAAATATATACTAAATGGTGTAAAGCTCTTTATCAGTTATTCAATGTTGGTATTTTTTCCTACGAGTTTATAAAAAAAAACTAACTTTAGCTTTTGTAATTTTCCGCAGTGTAATTGGAAAAACATTTGTAGGGGTTTTTCTTTTAACCCTTCGCAATGATCTTTATTCAATAATGATAAACGATGGCTTAGTAATGTCTATTTTTAAAGTTAACCATCATTTATTCTCGGGATTTTTATGTTTATTTAAAAAATGCAAAAAATCATTTATCACAGCGAACAAATGGTGTTTTTTTAGTAAAGGCAGTTAAGGATTGAGGGCCTTTTTGAACATTAAAGTAAATTAAATTATATTGAAATTGTGGAAGTTTTATCTATTGTTAATAGTTTTTTTTTTAATTTTTCATGCTATTCTGTATCGTACAAATCTACGAAAGAGGTCCAGAGCTATGAAAATTGATTTACACACAGCTCTATTATGCTTTTGATTTAAAAGTTGAAAACTTATGTTATTTATAGGGTGTGTCAATTTAAGGAAATTTTAAACATGGTCGAAGGTCGCTACAGCTACTCTTACAAAAACTTTGTAAGAACTAATAATTATTTGCCCAAAAAAGAAAAAAATATTTGCCGATGAGTGGTCACATTAGGAACATTTTGATTTGCCGGCAAATTATTTTGTTTGCTAAGTATCAGCTGTTTTGTTCTTTGCCTATCAATTTTATTTTGTGGTCAGACTATGGCAAACAAATATTTGACGATTTCAGGCAAATAATTAAATTAAAATAATTATTTATTTTTATTAAAAGTAAATAAATTCATAAATTTATAATCACAAACAGAACCACTATTTTTGTTTGTGATTATATTATAGCTTACCAGCTATAAAATCTGCTTCAGAAAAAATATTACTATTAAATGGAGAAATACCTGTTGATCTAAATCGATGTAGAGTAGAGCACCCATGGGATTTGCAAAAGTATAATTTTTTGCACTCCCCGGGCATTTTCGGTTATCTGGGGACTAAAAATTGAGATGAGCATTAAAATTTCATTTCTAAAATATAAACCGGCCAGGCCCCTCGCATTTAAGTGTTAAAAATGGCCTTAAAAATCTGTAAAAAAAGATGTCTGGATTAAATTATCAATAACTCTTAAACTGTGAGCTTTTCGTAATTTAGTTATATAAACTTTTTAATCGTTATAAAAGGACAAATATACTGTTCATATAAACTTTGAACCCAAAACCACTTACGCTCTATAGTAAGTGGTTTTTTAGCTGTTCAATTCGAAGGTTATCTTGAAACTGAAATTTGAGTGGTTCTTATTCATTTCTGGAGGCATGTAAATACGAACTCTTTTCATCATGAGATAAAACATTTTGCGCTTATTTAATATAAGAATAAAGGTTTTTTGAATGTTGTCCATTTTATGGCTTAATGACCAAAAACTGACTCAGGCTTGCAATATTATTAAGTAATTTTAATATTTTTTACAGCTTTTTTAGGCCATTTTTGCCACTTAAATGCGAGGGGCCTGGCTGGTTTATGGTTTAGAAACAAAATTTTTATGCACAACGTATTTTTTACCCCCTATATAACCGAAAATGCGCGGGGAGCGAAAAAAATAACACATTTGCATATATGGGTGGTCTAATGTAAGGCAATTTAGCCTTGCTGAGCTGTAAGGTATGCTTTTGAAAATAGTACTGCAATGGCAAAGTGGGTTAATTTTTTCTCGATAAACAAAGTTTTTTTAAAAATAAAAGCAATGATAAGTTTTTTTTTTTTTTTCAATTTATGTATTGATAAAACTGAGCTATATATAAAGCATAAAATGTGTTTGTTTGTTTGTTTGTCGGAGAGCCATAGCTGCCTACACCAACGAACCGATCTTTCTGAAATTTTCACAGTTTGTTTTTGGATATACGTATGGTAAAATAGGGCACTTATTTTTTGATATTCGACGTGGGCGTGGCATCTCCCATACAAAGTAAATATTTATCATCATGTTATAATATCTAGCGCCTTGGAATTTTGCACCATTAACATACATAGTTTTGCTAAACATAGAATGAATTGGAATAGTGGGCGTGATAGTTCCCATACAAAGTGAAAAATTATTATGGTGTTCCTGGCGAACTAAACAGATAGCGCCTTGAGACCTTGCAACAGTGACCCCTGTGCTAATGTGACAAAACACAGAAGGAATTGGGATAGTGGGCGTGGTACCACCTATCCAAATGAAAAATTACATACTGAATTGGGACAGTGACCGTATTACCTCCTGTACAAAGTAAAAAATTATTATTCTGTATCTAGAGAACTGCAATAGGTACCGCCTTGGAATTTTTCATCAGTAAACCCCATATTTAGACACATTGTGTAGAGAAACACAGACTAAATTTAAATGGTGGGCATGTACGTCTTATACAAAGTAAACAATTATTATCCTGTTCCTAGAGAACTACAATAGGTAAAGTCTTGAAACTTTGTACAAGTAACCTAAACTAATGTGCATAGTCTAGCAAAATATAGATTGGATAAGAATAGAGATAATGGTACCACCCATAAAAAGTAAAAAATTGTATCGTGTTAATATGCAACAAAACAGGTTGGCTGGGAACAGTGGGCATCGTTCCTTGCATATAAACTAAAACATTTTTGACGTGAGAACAGCGTGCGTTTTTGAGTTAAAGATTGGTCCTTTTTCTTCCAAGTGTTTATTGTATTTTTTGTGGATGGATGTAGCGAAGCGCACCGGGGATAGCTAGTAATAAATAAAATAATAAATAATTGTGGATTTTTTTATCAAGAATATTAAAACAAAAGGGCCTATATGATATTCCATAGTTTCTAGGAATATAAGAAACATCTAAGTTAAACATAAAATGTTTATATTTGATGATAATATGTTAATTTTTATTACATTACTTTTTTTCATATTACTTTTCATATTACATATCAATGTCTATGAACTAACAACAAGTACTCATATCTTGAGGTTAAAAGAAAAATTAAAATATTAGATAATAATATGGTCATATTTTATTATACTTAAACAAATTTTGGTTATTTTTAACAGTAATTACCAGGGTGAACAATACTATGGTTCTAAAGTAACAATATTGTAATAATATTTAATAATACTATAGTGTCATTATATGGTGCTCTTGCATTACGGTTATCTAAACTATGTTTTTTCTTTGCGTGTAGGCAGACCATTATAATTTACCATAAAGAGTGGTAAAAAGAAAAAAAATAAAGGGTGTTCCAAAGAGGTTAAATGAAGAGCTTTCTGATGAACCCCAACAGACATTGTGGAACAAGATTAACGTGAGTACCTGCCTACTCGGCCTAACCTCACGGTAGTCTTACAACCGAGTGAAACTTAGGAGTAGACTAGCGCCCCCATTGTGTAGTATAACAACACTTTACGATTACCACCAATCGCTTTGTGTGTGTGATACAGTCACAATGAGTAGCAATTTATATAACATGGCAAGCCTTTCCAAGGCAAGCCTAGATCCACATTATAACCTCTTGCTTAGGGGTTTGGAGACTATCCAAACTCCGTCTGTTGAGAGTGCAACAGCACACTTGATCGACCTTGCACCATACCTACATAAATCGATCTTAAACCACAACCACCACGTGTACCCCCGAAGGGTACCTCACCAATAACCGGTCACAGAGAGGATAGGCTCTCTGTGGGGCCACCGATTCCCGTGGTACCAGTCCTTTGGGCACTGGTCGGGCCTCGAAGAGGACCCGTGTAATAAAACAACAGACCTTTTCTTCCAGATTTAGGCTCTAGGAACCCTAGCGTCTGGTGCCCCTATTTTCCCCGAGTGGACCGCGTCAAAGCATTTGCCATATTCCTGCAGTGACATTTGGAACCCCCGGGGGTACCGCAACAGACATAGAGAGATACCGCTCTCTAACACAAAAAAAACCCTTTAATACCTTAGTAAAAATTTACATTAAGGGGCCCTCTTAACTTTTGCCGCATGTCATTTTACACTTTTATTAAGTGCGAGTGAGTAATTTCTTTTTCGTACGTGCGAACGAAACGATGAATGCAAAGAAGGACAATTTGATTTCACAACATGAGTTTGCAATTTTCTTTTGATTTTGTTAAAACGTTAGAAATGTTGAATTTTTGATTTTTGTCATGCATTTGGGTTTTTCTGTTTTTTTTTTTCATATTCTAACATTTAAGTATTTTTCGTGTAAAAGATTTGTCAACTTTTCCTCCAGGGAATTTCATAAAAGAAAAAGAAAAACTAAACACAATACAACAAGTAATAAATAATGTTATGGAATTGTTGTCAATAAGTATTTTAATTTTATTTTTTAATATTTTTTTTTATAGGGAATTCAGTGAAGACTATGACGATGACGGTAATGCTGTCAGTTATGAATGTTTGTCTCGTAAAATGGAAAAGTACACATTTACAAAACAATAGAAAAATTTTAAAAATTACGTGAATAAAATATATAAATACTTATGTAATACTAACAATAGAATTATACGGAAAAACTCAAAAAAAAACTTGACATAAGTTGATTTTGGTTTTACTCTTCGACATGGTGTCAATTTAAAATCAGTTAAGGTTTTTATTAATTTTTAAACGCCCAGCCAGACAAATATGACTGTCAGTAAAGTTCTTATTTTACAAAATAATGAAGATTCGGGGAGAAAAAATTTAGCACAGACAGTGGCAAAATAAAGAAGTTATAAGGTTATATTTAAAACTAGCTTTGCCCGCCACTTCGTCAGCGTCCTTCTATATTTTGTTCGATTTTGCTTTGAAAGAGCAAAGACCTTTACGTTTTTACATAAGACAGATGGGTAGTGCGATAGTAAAGCTTCGCAAGCACTTCTAGTGTTCTTTAGGCGAATTAGTTTAAAGCTAGCATAACCAGTTATAATTATTTTACATCGCCGACGATTTAGTGCTAGTTTAGTTTTAGATCCGAATTAAGGTATGCTACGTGTCAGTTTATGTATATTTTTACTTTATAAAAAGTAAAGTATTCATATCCGGTTAATTCAACTGCGTAATTTAACTGCTCTTTCTTCACTTTCTAAGATATTTTTGCGGAAAAGAGGTATCCTATATTGAGACCAGGATACTTAGATATCTCCCTACAAAAATTTGTTAAAATCCATTTAGTAGTTTTTACTTGATGTGAACGTAAACAAAATCAGACAGACAGACGGATATGAGTTACTATTTTATTATATGTATAGATTAAAGAATACAAGAAATCATATTGCAAATAGGTTGTTAGCTGATAAGCACATGGGAGAGGTTTACATTTGTTACAAATCGTCATATGGAATGTAAAACCGTGAAAGTAACAAATATTTTCAAATAAGTATTTTTATTGAATATTCTGTACCATGTTAATATGGACATTCCTACAGTCTTAATATTTTGTCAAAATATAGGTGAGACTGTTAGTTTTATGTAAGTTTTGAAGAAACTTTCCTGAGGTTGGTTACTTAAATATTTTATTAAGCTTCTTCCCTCTCCTGTAAAATCGAAAAAAGTGAATTTACATGGTTTTACGTTTTATATGACGAAATGCTACTTATTTATTATTGGTGTTGAAACTTCAATCTATGTTTCGGGCGCAGATAACCAAACTAAATATCAGCATTCGCAAAAACAGACATAGCAAAGAGCAGCCTGGCTCTTAGAATAGGAATTCTGTATACCAGCCAAATTCCAATTTTATGATGCATCATGTAAATATGGACTTCTTCCTCTTCTACTATGTTTTAAAAATAAATAAAAGAAACGGCAATGACGCCTCAAAGAAAGCATTTGGCTTTCAATCAATCAATCGATAACTCTAGTAAGAGAATAGTTACCTGTCAGTGGAATGGAAAGTGAACAAATGTACCCTCGGATGTGCACAGAAACATTAAAAGCCACAATTATCAACAGTTGAGCTCCAAAATGACTCCGAAGAACATATAAAAATGTTCAATTTAATGACTCAGGGGAAATAAAACATAAAAAGTTTAGGTTTTTACTATTTCGTAAGAGATAAATATGTAAATAATTAAAAAAAAATATCAATTTGAGTTTAGACTTTAAAGAAAAGTTCATACTTTCAAGGGCGTGAACGATAACGATACAACACCAAAAACAGAGATGTATTTTTTTTTAAATAAAACGTTCTTAAAGGAAATGGTTATTCAAAAAAAAAAAAAAAAAGCTGATGATTACAACCCCCCTTAGATATTAGTCGTAACCATCAGCTATTAGTCAGGGATGGAGACCATTACTGTTCCGACCTGAACAAGGGGTACGCAAAAAATTGATAATCTGCTGCAGAAGAGCTATTATATTCCATATATAATGGTATAAATAGGACTTTGAAGTGAATACAAAATTACGATAATATCTCGCATACTTTGTTTTCCTTAAATAAATTAATAAATTTGCCAAATGTTGCCATTTTATTTAGATCGGACCACTAAAACGCCAGATGTTAAATCATAAGAAAAAAACTAAAATATCATCTTCAGATATGGGGGACAGCTCTCTTTTCGGAAAAATGGTAAAATAGTATCACCCAATATACCATTTAAGCGAAAGAAATGCTGGGTCTAAATATTTTCAGAGCGTGTAATAAATTATTGACATGAATTGTATTTGGTGTCGGTGATAACTTCTGTCTATACTCGTTGTTCTAGATTTGATTAAATCAAACGACTTAAAAATTAATTCAAGGAATGTTCTATTTTCCCCCCACCATACTTCTTGTTTTTATAAATGACCTTCTATGTTAAACTTCCATCTCTATACACTTTTTTCTACATGACAGCAGCATCTGATATCCATATTCACTCATCTATAGCTATGGGTGATGGGTATTAAGGAATTATGTTCTTGAAATTTTTCAAGTCTTAAAATAAGTGCCTCAGCTTTTTGAGGTGGTGTGAAAGATTCTTCAATTCGTCTCATATTTTCACTATTTACACCACAATTTAGGATGGACCCAAATTCAGTTTTGGAGCTACTCAGCAGCGTTTAAGATAAGTCGGAGAAATTCGTCTCTTACAGTAGGAAAGTTCATACTTTCAGGGCGTGAACGATAACGATACAACACCAAAAACAGAGATGTATTTTTTTTTAAATAAAACGTTCTTAAAGGAAATGGTTATTCAAAAAAAAAAAAAAAAAGCTGATGATTACAACCCCCCTTAGATATTAGTCGTAACCATCAGCTATTAGTCAGGGATGGAGACCATTACTGTTCCGACCTGAACAAGGGGTACGCAAAAAATTGATAATCTGCTGCAGAAGAGCCTGATCACATAAATCCATAAAGGAAGTGGTTTTAGCAATGGTTGGACTTTAAAAAACTGAAAAACACAACTATGTAAGGGCCTGAATGAGAGAAAAGAAACTAATATTTAACCAGTGTACCTTACCCTGGTTAACTCAGCTATTGTTACGACACGGCAACTTTAATCCTTATATAACCGAGATAAAAATTGATAACGATATGCTTTTAAGTGGCCAAACTGGCGGTAATAAAACTAAACTATGGGTAAAAAATTCTCAATTGACTCAAGAAAAAAAAAAAATAATAAAAATAATGTGGCAGCAAAAAAATATTGATCAAAACGTTGGACTGCATTGTTCTTCAAACAAATCTGTTTCGACGTTCAATCAGAGTTTTTCCAAATGGTACCAAGGAAACGAGCAACATTAGAAAATATTGCTGTTGTTCATGATAACGACCTCAAAGAGCTTTCATACGCAGATGACATCGTACTTCTTTCAACAAAAAGATAGGTTATGGCGATCAAACTTAATCGCCTTAGCCAACATGCTACCAAATGCGACCTGCGTATCAACATGAGAAAAACTGAATTCTAGACAACTTTCCAAAACACACCAACAATTAAATTAGACAATGAGCCTATAAGAAATCTAGTAAATTTTGCTACCTGGAAGGATCTTAACACTAAGCGGGGGCACTGCAGAGGATGTTATTTCCCACATGCATAAAGAAGGCCAGAAGCATATTCGCCCAACTCTAAAAAATATGGATGTCAAAATATTTATCGATCAGAACCAAAATCAGAATTTACAACTCCAATTTCAAGTCCATACTCCTATGTGGTTGCGAATCTTGGACACTAACAGTATCCCTGATAAAAAGACTACAAGCTTTCTCGTACCTCTGCCTGCAAAATAGTTTAGGAATATGGTGGCCCCAAGTTATCTTTAACCAACTACTTTACGAAATAACAAACGAAATCGCAATTGACCTAGAAATAATAAGCAGAAATTGGAAATGGATAGAGCACACACTATGAAAAGACATCAAAGAAACCTGCCGAACTGAAATATGGTGGAACCTTCAAGGAATCAGAGTACGAACCAAATTAACAAGGCTACGAAATTTTAACAAAGAACTCAACCAAATAAGCAAAAGGTGAAACGAACTGAAACAATCATCCAGAAACCGAAATAAATACCGAGCTTTCGTTATGGCCTTACGCTCGAATAGGAGTTAAAGGAAATATATATATCGTGATAACAAAATTTTTACTCAGACAGTGACTTTTCGACAGTAGTCGATCTTTGAGCAAGCTGTGTCTATTAGTTTTTACATTAGAGCCATTAAAAGCAGATAACCTCGATATTTTAACCGAAATGTAAAGAAAGGAAATTTCGTCTGATGATTTAAACATATTAAGAAGAAGAAATCAGAGAGTGGCTTGATAAATACTATAGGCTTTTAATCATCAATATCGATGGTTAAAGAGTGGTTAATTTATATCCATCACTAATTATGTCAAAATTTTAATTTGCCAACAAACAAAAAAAAACCCAATCGTCAAGCCAGAAATAGTCGAAAAAATCCTAGAAATGTTTCTTAGTCGTTCAGAGAATAAAAGAGCGTGAGGCGGCTGAGCATATAAGCATTTTAACCAACCGGTTATATCAAGTTTTGGAAGCTATTCAATACAAAGCATTGGGGCACACGTGTGTAGTCACTATGACAAAAATCCATGTATTGCGCTACGAAATGTCATCCCATCTAACATAGTCTCCATATCAAGCCTCTTGCAACTGTTTCCTGTTCGTAAATTTAAAGGAAATGACTGGCTAATAAGAGATATGACATATACAAGTTTATCAATAAAATATACGCCTATTTGGTAGTCCCTTAGAAATTTTATTATTTGGAGAAAATAAAAAAATTAGAATGACGCTGGACTAGATTTTTCCATAATTTAAATCCATAAAGTTACGGCTCTCTTCCTGTGATGAATATATCATCATGCAAAGGATCAAGCTTAGATGACCTTCTTGTATGGATTAAAAGAATTAAAGCCATTTTACACATTATATTGAATTTAATATTACCGTTCTATATTCTATGTTCTATGTCGATTCTTACTGCGTAACTGTTACTTTAAGAAATCATATCTCTGCTGACGAATACGCATCAAAACCTTCAAAACCAATAAAGGACTTTATCATAAAACCCACAAACTTCCATTATTTTTCAATATTTTCTCTTAATAAACAGGTTTTTTTTATTTCATAATCTTTTCTCTTGATCTGGTGGTTAAATTCAGTTTTCTTCAATTTTAATTACTTACACCTTTGCCAAGCTAGCACTTCATATACTCTTAAAAAGGAATTTATTTTCAAAAACCACACATACTCCAAGGTGAGTAAGGCAGTTTATAATACTATTATTTTACAAAAGGCTTACGATCTGCCAAAATGCGCTCTACAGATTTATCTAAAGCCTAAACAACTTGTTATGTTCGCAAGCATTTTGAAATTTCATCATAACTTCTTGAAGTAGCTGACATTGGCTTACTTGCCAATATACATACATGTACACCCACCCCACTCACATACATAGACACACGCATGCACATGTTTGAACTAAATTTGATTTTAATTTAATATCATAAGACCATCCCTATCATTCCTTTTGGCATCGTTATCATCATCATCAACAACAGCATCGACTTTAAAGCCAACCAACTGCTATCAAGGTACAATTTTATGAAAAATTTTGATATGAACAACAAATTTAAAATTGTAACATGTAAAATTTCTATTGAGTTCAACCAGAGTTAATGGCAAAGGAAAATCTTATGCAAACCACAAGTGTTGCGAGAGTAAAAAACAAAAACCAAACAAATAATTTTACAAATTGAATTTTCCATTGATTTCACAGCACAATAAGGCATATTGGCAGGAAGGGAGCAACATTTGAAAATTGAAATTGAAAGCAAATAGATTTTTGTTTCTATGTTTCTGAAAGCATAAATTAAAATTGTTAAGATTTTTAAATGAAAATGATTGTCAAGTATTTATGTTTCAAGAACGCTATCATTGCAAAGCCAAAAAAGAAGAATAAAGTATTTAAGCCGTACATATCAGTTTAAATTGAAACTTGAGTTGTAAAGAAACCACACACATACACACACCAAACCACACACTGCAGCTCCTTAAAGTGAAGTTTAATGCTATGGAAGTTTTAACGCACAGTCGAGCTACTTTGAGGCACCATATTTCTTCATAGAGTAACAAATATACGTAAAGGGGAGAGTATAGAAATTTGACACTTTTAGGAGGTCATATTGTTGATGCTATATTTTATGCCAAATCACCGTATACGGATATAGCGTTTTATCACGTTTCTCGCGATTCCCCCATTTTACATTTCTCATAATCGACCCACCGAAAGGACTATTTGCAGTATATTTGATAAATTTGAGTCAACCAACGTCGAAGCGCAAGATGGGCTGGCGGGGTTGTTGATGCATATTTTTTCTTTGAAAACGACAATGACGAGGATATCATGGGTCGATGATTACCAACATCGTTTGGTCTGAATTGGATTACATGGAAACATGGAAACGGCATGTGGTTAAAATATGGGCAGTGTGGCACAATGTTTCGTGCCATACTGCCCATTCACATTGGTGATTCTGCAAGAGCTATTTAAGTGCATGGTCATCTCACGTGGAGGTATTGTGATGTGGAGCAGTTTTAAACTTGTTCTTGTAAAGTTTTCCTAAGTAGCAGTCTAAGTCGCAGAATAAGAAATAAATCATAGCAGCCCTCAAACAAAACAGGACCCATGCCATCGGTAAAATTTAGCCTGATGTATAAGCGAAGGTCATGAAGAATTGGATACTCCGGATGGGAGCCACCCAGCGAAGCTCCAGCAGATATATGCACGATATTATATTCCATATATAATGGTATAAATAGGACTTTGAAGTGAATACAAAATTACGATAATATCTCGCATACTTTGTTTTCCTTAAATAAATTAATAAATTTGCCAAATGTTGCCATTTTATTTAGATCGGACCACTAAAACGCCAGATGTTAAATCATAAGAAAAAAACTAAAATATCATCTTCAGATATGGGGGACAGCTCTCTTTTCGGAAAAATGGTAAAATAGTATCACCCAATATACCATTTAAGCGAAAGAAATGCTGGGTCTAAATATTTTCAGAGCGTGTAATAAATTATTGACATGAATTGTATTTGGTGTCGGTGATAACTTCTGTCTATACTCGTTGTTCTAGATTTGATTAAATCAAACGACTTAAAAATTAATTCAAGGAATGTTCTATTTTCCCCCCACCATACTTCTTGTTTTTATAAATGACCTTCTATGTTAAACTTCCATCTCTATACACTTTTTTCTACATGACAGCAGCATCTGCTATCCATATTCACTCATCTATAGCTATGGGTGATGGGTATTAAGGAATTATGTTCTTGAAATTTTTCAAGTCTTAAAATAAGTGCCTCAGCTTTTTGAGGTGGTGTGAAAGATTCTTCAATTCGTCTCATATTTTCACTATTTACACCACAATTTAGGATGGACCCAAATTCAGTTTTGGAGCTACTCAGCAGCGTTTAAGATAAGTCGGAGAAATTCGTCTCTTACAGTAGGGTTTCAACTCGATAAACTGTGCACTGAAGTAAATCTATATCACAATCTGTCTCACTAGAGCTTCTACCCAATGTGGTTTAGTATTTATTAGTTACTGCAATGGAGTATGCTTTAATAAAATCAGAGAACTTGTTCGAGGTATCCGCACGTTTTTGCGTATAACATACTTTTTTAGTAATAGACCATACAGATGGGCCAGTAAATCACACTACAAATTAAGAGAGAAATCGTTTTCTAGCCGATTAGTTCCTATGCAGAGTAATTTCCCTGCAAACGTCTATCCTATAATTCGAATGTAGGAAAATCCAAATCGAATTCCTATTTGATGCCTATTTCCAGAACAATGCATGCATATCCCTGCTTATGCATGCATGGTTCATTGTTAAGTAATGGTCTAACTAAAAAATAAAACACTTTATAATCTGCTTGTTTTTTTTTTTACTATTGCAACAGAGTTGCAAGTTGTTATGACTTCTTTAAATATAATTCTACCACTTAAGTCAATTTCATAGGTTTTTCACTTAAAGAGCACTTGATTTTGTGGGGTATCCTTGATGCAAACTCTTGGAAAAAATTCCATTGCGTGATCCAGTAAAGATCAATTGATGTTCAGAAGGCGTTAAAGGTTTAAAACCTTATAAACCCCAAACCATTCCAACTGCGAAGGCTTAAAAGCCATTCATTGGAAAGCGAAGCCCAAACTTCTCTTAAATCAAAATATCTAAGTCCAGATGTGAACTAGGTGATGCTATGAGCTGATCTATGGTTCGTAAACATTACACAGTACAGGGTACATTAAATTGTAGGCAAGCATAGCTTACGAAAAAGGTACCTATGAGTAATATAAGTACGTTAAGCTAAGGAACCATGCTGGTTAAAACACACGGCATCATCAAATACAAACAAACTGATATGAAATTTGTTCCCTAATTATTATTCAAGTTGATTATATTAAAAATTTCATTTTATTTTTAAATTACATTTCTATAAATAAAACCCTAAGGATTATAAATTATAAAATTCATATTTAAATTCTAGTTTCTGACTTTCTCATTTCACGTTTGCCGTTTTTATCAACTTTTATATTTTAATACATTTATAAATGCCTAATTAATTCTAATACTAAAATTAATTTCATTATACAACATCATAATTGAAATTCATAGTCATATTTTTGCAGCACTAAAGTTATTCGAAAACTATTAATTTTGAATTTTGTTCAATTAAATAAAAAAAAAAAACAAATAAACGATAAAATATTAAAATAATAAATCAACATAAAGTATTTTTAGCTTTAAGTTTGCAGTTGGGTGTTTGTAAGTGTCATACATCTCACACTACACGGTTGAACAAAAGCTAACAATTACATGTATCTTCCAGTGTAGAACAAGAACCCCTTTTACTAGTAACCCAATTAACAATATAAATTGTTTATTAAGATCGTGACGTATAATGCGAATATGGTTTTATAACTTATCGATAAAATCAACCTAATTCTTTTAATTGTTATTCTTTTAATTGTTATCAGAGTTTTTTGAAAGAAGTGAGCAACGAGTTAAATGGAAGAAAGTTCAAAATTTTTAATCATAGTTATAAAGTAAAAGGTGTTTTTTATAGAAGTATAGAACTTTAAGTTGGCATTACTTTTCAAGATGGCGACCGATTTAACAGCTGTCAGGTGATTTATTCTCAGTTTGGTTTGGCAATTCATCATGAATAGACTCACGCCTGAACAACGCTTGCAAATAGTGCAATTTTATTTCGAAAATAATGGTTCTGTGCGGAAAACGTATCGCGCACTACTTTCATTTTATCGTCGACAAAATCGCCCATCAGAGCAGTGAATTCGATTAACCATGGGACGTTTTCGCACCACGTTTACTCTTACGCGTACGGATGAAGCTGTTGCTGCTGTAGAGCGTAGCATTGAGGAAGACCCGAATGAGTTCATCCGCCATCGAGCACAGGAATTGGATCTGTGTCCATCCACTTTATAGAAGATTTTGCAGAAGACAAACAAAACTGCTGCATTTGGAGTGAAGATAATCCTGAAGTGTATGTCGAAACACCGTTACATCCAGCATTACTGACTGTTTGGTGCGCTTTATGGGCTGGTGGAATCATTGGTCTGTACTTTTTCAAAAACGATGGTGGCCAGAACGTTACAGTCAATGGTGATCGGTATAGAGCCATGATTACTAACTTGTTCATTCCTGAATTGAATAACCATGATGTCCAGGAGATGTGGTTTCAGCAAGACTGCTGAAACCGACGAACTTCGAGCAAACTTGTATGTGTATTGATTTTTTTTTGTCAGTTATTGCTAATTATAATGAAAAAGAAAACAATGAATTTCGTGTACTTATTAACAGTAATTTTTATTTAAAAAAAAAACATCACGGAAACCAAAGAAAGGCTTGCTCAATACTATGGGGACTCTGCCCCTGAATACCTTTGTAATCGCACCACACAAAGGACTTTAAATGTTCAAGTTACCCAAACGAGACCGTCGCACCAGAAATGTTTGATAACATCTATGGAATGGTATTGGTCGACCGGAAATTGAGAGTGTGTGAGGTGGCTAATGAGATAGGTCAAACTCACTATCAGCGCAGACGTAGTGAGTGTTTCCAGAATCCAAAGACTGAGCAATGCATACTCGACAGATTTAGCCTCTTCCGCTTATTTACTGTTTCTAATTGGAAGAAAATACTGGCTAGTGAGAGATTTGGTTAAGAGAAAAAGGTGATAATTGAAACCGACGCCTATTTCGATGCTCTTGACATATCTTATTATTTAAATGAAATAACTAGAATGCTGCTAAAGTAAATATATCGAGCTTAACGGAGATTTTGTTGAAAAAAAAACCTTTTCGCGATATCTTAATGTGTTGTTATCGATGTAGCTTAACGGGTTATCTGTGTTAGTGAGAGGTCATGAAAACTTCAAGTAACATGTGACCTCTCCAAGTGAGTACAAACAGTCCCTGCAGTATTTCCAAAAGCTTTAACGAAGTGCTCTCTGGGAAAATAGGGGCACCAGACGCCAGGCCTTCCTATTATGGGTCATTTTCTATTATGGGTCACTCCACAGAGATCCGCTACTCTCTGTGTCCGGTTGTTGGTGAGGTACCCTTCGGAGGTACACGTGGTGGTTTTGGTTTGAATCAATGCATGCAAAAAAGGTGGTTGATCACGTGTGCTGTTTCACTCTCAACAGAAAGGAGTTTGGATAGTTTCTAAACCGCTAAACAAAAGGTTAGAGCATGAGTCTAGGCTTGCATTATCTCTAAAAATTGCTACTCATTGTGACTGGACGTTACACCCGAATGCGATATTAGGTGTTTGTACACAAGTACCGTATGGTGTGTTGTACTACACAATGGGAATGCTAGTCTACACTTTCTTTTCACTCGGTGGTAAGACCATCGTTGGATACGAGCCATCACGGCTTGGTGCAGATGTTAATCTTGTTCACATCTATAACATGTGACCGAGATGAAATTCAAAGACGAAGTCTTACAGATTATGTCTGAAAAAGGTTGAGATTGCGAACATTGTGTTTGAATAACCGGTATACTGGCAAATATTAGGATTAAGACTAAGTGCAGACACATGCAAAAAAAAAAATGTTAATGCTATGGGCCTTTGAAAATTTATTAGGAAAAAGTTCGGCCGATACCAAGCGATAGTCTGAAACCACTACAGCCGATAGTAAAAGCTAGTTGTAAATTGTGTACCAATAATCGTTAAAGGAGTCGAAATGGCCGCAGACAATAGGAGGTTTCTTACGGAATCTATCCTACAAAATGATAATACTAAGATTACCGTTACAACTAAAGATTGACTTGGTTGTGAACAATGTGATGTTATCAACTGATGGGTAAAGCTAAAGATATTTAAAGATTTTTAGAGATTAAGGCCGGATAGCACATTAAACAAGAGGTTGGTGGAGTATTTTTTATATCAACAGCCATTTGGAAATTTGAGTTATATTGTTATAAGCCTTTTGGAGTTTTTAGATTATTTATTTTTTCAACTTATAAAGTATAGACACCTATTGGTAGGGGAGGCGATTATAAATGTACGTCTGTTTGTATGTCGATGCGATGAATGCGTTTATTATTTCACTGGTTTGAAATGTATCCACATTTGACTAGCCATACATCCAAAGGTGATACAATCTTCGCTCCCTGTGCATTTTCTGAACCATAAACCGGATAGGCACCTTGCAATTAAGTGGTAAAAAGTGGCCTAAATAGCTAGCTTTATGTATGATTTACTCTTAAACAGAAAGGTTTTCGTGATCTAGCAAACTTGCACTCTGATGAAGAATACACAATTAAAATTTGGTACCTGCTTATTTTTACCCTCAAAACTTTCAAATTATTCATAACCGAATAACCTATGTGTTGTGAGTACTGATTAAAATGGACACCTTTCGCTATTCTTTTCTTCTTCTCTCTCTCTCCTATAAACTTAATACTTGCCGAAGAAAACTTGTCCTGTGTGAAACGTGTGTAATGTTATTTGGAGGCATGAAACCAGCAAATAAATTGTAAAATGAACTAAGTCCATATCAATCGTCGCATATCTATGACATTTTTATATTATATTCCATCTGTTACAAAATAAACGACAGTCTATAAATTGTGCACTGGTTTATTGCTAACCCCCAAATTTTGCTGCATATTAAATATTTCTAAAAAATATTATATTTATTAAAATTTTAGCACATCACGTGCCAAATTCCAAAAATACTTTCAACATTTTCAAATTCTTATTGACAACATATGACATACGTTATTTCAACCTTTCTATATAAACGCACACACCTTCGCACAAACACATCCTCAAGCAAACACATATTTTGTAACCTTAAAACAGTGTGATAGATAATAATTCGAACATTCTATTGTAATGTTTTACATATTTGTTATAACGGTTAATTTTAAGATTTTAGAAGCAGTTTTAATGTAGATTTTATTATTTCACAGTTATTATAGAAATAATTATAATTTACAATTTTATGATGGGAGCTTATCTAAATTCGCAGGTAAGTAAGCAAAAATCTGAATTTTTATATGTTTTTGTCAATTGAGCCCGTATTCAAGTGGACCATAGCTGATAAAAAAGAAAAAAACTTGTCTGTTACATGGTTTGGGACTTGTTAAAAAAGGTTTGTTCAATATTTTCAGATGATGTAGGTTTTATTCAGATCACCCCATTATTACATTAATTTCACCCGAAATATTTCGTCCGCTTGAACAAAGATTTTTTTTAAATTTTATCAGATATAATTATTATACCTCCGCAGACCAAAATACATAATTCAATTTATAATTTTAGCAACGTTGGGAAATTTTGCAAGCCAACGGGATATCGAATTTGGCTAAAAAATTATCTTCTTGGTGGCTACGTCAATAAAAAAAATCTGCATTTGAGAATATAGAAAACCCCCACGTCGTTGTCGAGCAGTTAATGCATTCGTAGACATCCAGTGACATTATTGGCATCATTGACCCATTTTCTTTCGAAAATACTGCTAAAAACGCCATTTCGGACAAGGGCAAGCGCTACAATCTTATAATTAGAGGGTGCTGTAGCTTAAGTGGTTAGCACGTTGACTACTAAGCAATGGTCACGAGTTCAAATCTCAGCCGTGGCATCATCAATTTTTCTGATATGTATTAATTTTTCTTCATAATAATGCATATCACAGCGCCCTCCTTCGCTGGTATTACCACATAGCACTAAATCGCCGGCGAAGTAAAATAATTATAAATTGGCTATGCATTGAACTAATTCGCCTAAATAACACCAGAGGTGCTGCAATACTGTTCTAAAAATAATCATAACGTGCAATTGCAGTGTTGCCAGAATCGAAGCTTTACTATCACTAACCATCTGTCTTATCTACTACTATCCCTTTCCAAAGAAAGTACCACAGTTAATGTAGGCATTAACTGCCTGAGTGGTACTTCTCTTTAAAAAAAATTATGAGCCTTTTATGGCCTGAAATGGATTATGTAAATCCAGATAATCGCTTAGCTCATCAAATAATCAAAGTTTTGTATAGGAAGTTCAATAATCGTCTTTTGCCATTTGCCCGTCTCTCAGCCATGATTTGACTCAAATGGAATTTTTCTTGTGGGGTTTTCTTTGAAGACCGATGCTATGCGTTTTATCCGATTCGCACTCTTAAGACTAATATCGTCCGAGCCATTAATAAAATACAACCAGATACAAGTTCTTGGAAATATAGATCCATAGGATAAGCTACTGTGAAACCAGCAGTAAGTCGTGGAATACAATTTTAAAGGGATGCTACGACATGGTTGGGAGAGGAATATATTCCGCGAGGATCTTTTTGCGTATTATCACTTAGTTTGGTTTGCTTTGGTTTAGTTTTCGTTTTTTATTAGTTCGAATACGCGAATGGCGAGAAGAGTTGGAAACTTTTGAGTCGGAAAAGAGCTAGATTTAAATCTCCAACCGGTCCGTAACTATAAGAAAATCCGCTTACATAAACAATGAAAGTATTTCTTATTTTTAAAACAGCCATCAAATAAAAAAATATCAAATAATTGTATTTGAACCACCCAGAACATTCTTTAAAAAGTCTTAAAAAATAATCTCGAGCTTTACGAAACAAAGCCTTTTAACAAATCCTTGTAAGGAAATTTCTTGTACACTATTATTTATGTTACATTGCGTCTCATAAATCTATATTTAAATATTTAGTCAATTTATACTACTGGCTGTTAACCCATAGGACGAACTTTTCACACTCCATCCCCTTGATAAACACAAACATCTACGAAAATAATTTTTACAATTACATTAATACATATGTATGCATATAAAAATATTTTTCTACATAAATAATTTGTACATGTGTATGTTTGCGTTATACACGTGAACACGTGCCAAGCTGTCATGACCAAAAGTGAGTAGTTAATGCAAAGTGAATATATTTCATAAACTCATATTTACTCTCGTACTTTATAAAACACAACATTTATAGTTGATATTAAAAGTTAAATATTTTTTATAGATGTGTGCGTAAAGTATTGTGTGGGTGTGGGTGAGTGTGTTTGTGTTTGTGTTTTGAATTTAAAATTATTTATATATTTAGTTGGTCACAATTTTGTTATTAATTATTGTGGGATTTAAACCTCGAATTGTGTTTAACATGGATTTTTGGGGAGATTTAATTCAATTATTAAATAATATTTAGATAAGGTAAATTTGATGTGGCGACACATGACACCACGCTAGAGTTAATGGTTGGAACTGGTATGCAGGGAATAAAATAAAATATAAAATACTTCTGGAGGGCATAATACTCTATCTAGGATCCGAAGTAAATGCAAAATTCTGCTTCGTGATAGAAAACATCTTAGAAAAAACAAAAATAGAAATTGTGTTTCACCAGTACTGCGGTATTGTATTAAATCAGTGCATTGCACAGTGGGGCAGAATCAAAATATTTTGGAAATAACTCAGCCATTTGTAAAGGGCTAGGCTGAATGATTTGATGGTGGCTACCATCCTGGCAAATCATTTAAAATCAAAAGAAAATATATAAAGGGAATAAAAATAAAGAAAAATGTTGCCTTGGTAGTATAATATAAAAAAGAAATAGAGTTTGCAAGTGTAAAACAATTTAAAAAAAAGTTCTATCTCCTATGAAATATAATGTAAAATTAAAAATTTCTCATATTCTATTTCTTTGATAAGTTTGTTTAAATAGAAATTTGCTGGTATCTAATTTTTCTTTATCTCTTTAAATTTAAAAACTTAAGCCTAAATAATTAATTTATTTAAACTTTAATTTTTAAGGTATTTAAGACCAAGTATAATTTTTAAAAATTGACAAAAATGGAAGAAATGTAAACTCTTAAAGAATTTGCAGGCGACGTACCCAACTTTGAGACCACATAGCGCCACCCTTGGCAAGTTTGCTCACGGTCAAAATTTAAGTTGATATACTACTTTATTTTGTTCATGCCAAGATTTGGATTAATCCGCCTAGCGCTTTAAAAATGGCTGAGTTATTTCCAATATATTTTCGTTCTGCCCCCACTGTGGATTGTTGGAAAGAAGATGAAGTTTTTTTGATTTTTGTTCTTTATGACAAGAGCTACAACTTTGCCTGAAGGAGTATATCAAAATTCCAAACGGTTTGCAAAATATGAGCTTGAGTAAATGATCATTTTTTTGCAAAAATGACATCGAGGCCCCACATCTTTGAGGGCCCATAAAAAAAAATCTGGAGGACTTTGGGCAAAACTGGGAGACAGGGGTCTTTTTTTTTGGTCTTTTATCACGTAGTGGTGTCCGTATATGGTTATTTTTTTCCGTGTTGCACTGTGTTATTTTTGTATATTATCAATGTCTTTTTTAACACGTTCTTTTTTTACACGGATTTTTCTGGAACCAATCTACCGTGTAAAAACAGAATTAGGTGTACATGGGTTTCTAATGAAATATAAAAAAATTAAATAATGAAATATAAACATACCACACAAGTACATTTGCCAACATTACGATGAAAAACCAAACAGGAATTCATTAAAATAAAACAACTCACTTCATTTTAGTAACACAAAATAAAGCATGAAATCTTTTCAAACCAAACACTTCCAAAAACCCATGCTTAGCTGTCAATCAAACTAAATTTCTTTCACTATTCTGGTGGCTTTGTGGTTTCAAAATGCTGTTTGTTGGCAAGAAATAAACAAAACTTACATAAGAAGTGAAAAGAATTAAGTTCACTGGTTAGAACTGTCAGTTCTGCAGCCATCAATTTTATTTCCATCAAATGTCCATAGCAAAGTAACCGGAATAAAACTGAAAAAAAAAAAACAAAAAAGTGGTAAGAAGCAATTCAGTATCACACAACGAAAAGAAATGTTTGAAAAAATATACTTTAACTCTATGTCTTACTTTTTTGTATCGATGGTATTATTCGCCGTCCATAGTTCTGGGTTTCAATCATTATTTGTTCCTGAATGATTTTCATACAAACAGACAATCAATAATTTGTAATAATATTAAGCAAAATGTTTTGTAATTTTTCTTCCTGTTTACGTATTAGTTCCGTTTCCGTAAGCCAACACTTTACAATAAAAAATTCCAACGTTTGTTGATGGTGGATAGGAGAAATAGACAAGGAAAGTAGAAAAATAGAAAAAATATTTTCCTTATTCAGCCAAACCAAATAAAAACTTAAGTTAACGTCGGTGTCAGCTAGTACAATCTTAGCAAAATAAATATCTAAATTGATTTCAATACATTTCTAGTAAAATGTGTATAATGCAGGTTTGAGCAGAGGGCAAAATCAAATGAAAAGTTGTAAGAATATTATTTTTATTTCGATTTAATAATTTTAGATTCCTCACTTTTATTTTTTACTGTACAAAATGCTGATGTGTACAAAAAAACTTTTGCCAATCAAAATCAATTATTGAAATTTAAAAGTAATAGCGCACAGTGGGACAGAATAAAAATATTATTCTGTAAATAATTCAAACATTTTTAAAGGGTAATTGGAATGATTTAATCTGATCTGATCTTAAGTTTTGACGCCGGGCACCAAACACTTGAAACGGGTTATGCGATGTGGTCTCAAAGCAGGCTTCCAAGCATCTTCAAATTATTTTCTTAGTTTATTGTTCGATTTTTAAAAATGTATATGGTTTTAAAGCTTAAAAGCTACAAAATAATGTTTTTATCAGGGATGGTAAATAACAGATATAAGGGATCTATTTGATTTTCAGGGTCTATCTGGTATAAGGTGTGTTGTAATTTATTTGTTTAATATAACGAACATAAATTTCTCTGTGGACAGATTTGAACGCAGGTCGCTCAATACCAATTTAAAAGCCTATAATGTATTCCGCACTACAGTGGGTTACAGGAACAATTTATACATGTTTGTATGGGTAATGCATTTTTTCCCACAACGATAAGCGCCTTGGAGAAAAATTATCAATTCCAAAAAAACTCATTTCATCCTCATTACCATTTTCTTCGCAAAATAATAATAATAATAATAATAATAATAATAATAATAATAATAATAATAATAATAATAATAATAATAGTGCAGTAAAACAAAGCGAAGAAAATGAGGATGAAATGAGTTTGTTTTTTTTTTAATTGATAATTTTTCTAAAAGGCGCTTATCGTATACAAGGCAGATCTCTAACTTCATGGATATCTTTTCGACCCTCTTTGTTCTGCAATGATTTCTAATTTCCGACTGGAAATTTACGAAAATATTACTTTCATTAAGTCTCGTGCTGTCAGTAGCCTTTTAATCTCTACTGTAGCGATTTCAGACTGGCAACTGATACATGTCGATATTCCTCCTCATCACAGAGTCTATGGTAATGGCCCATAATATGTGCCTGCCCGTGGTCCAAAGCCTTTTCGTGATAACCCTTTTCTAGGCACAACCTGCAAGTATCGTTTTAACTCTATTTTTAGCTTTGCCAAATAAAACTTGTCAGTACGTAAATTATATGTTACCTATTTGTAGGCACCCAGATTATATCCAAGCTCCGTCTTGGTCTGCCTGCCAACTTGTAGTGAAAAATTCCAGAGTCTTTAGTGGGAATCAAACCCACAATCCCGGACCCAAAAGCGATGTGTAATATTGAGACGTATCGGAAAAATCCTGCAAAGGTGAGAATAACAAATTGTAAACCTACAATATTTTAAGGACGATTTATTTAATCGAAATGCAAGGGGATTGCACACAGAGCCAAAAATGCCTAACAGAATCAAAAAGATTTTCTCTATGAAATGTTTTTAGGCTAAGGGCTATTCAAGCAGAAATAAGAGAAGTTTTTTCAAATAGATTCCTCATTTTCATGTGGTAAATCTTTTTAATTTTATCAATAAGAAAATCCCATTAAATCAATAAGAAAACTTGTTATTCACAATTTTTTTGCTCATTTTTGACACGAAGAAAAAAAGCAATCCATAGAGAAAAATTTTTGATTCTGTTAGGTTTTCTTATGAATTGTATAAAAAATGGATTTCTAATTGATTTCAATAGGCTTCCTATTTGATTTTTTCAAAAAGGTTTTCCTTATTGATTTCATTAGGTTCCTATATGATAATGTGTAAGTTATCATTTCAAGTTTCTCAATAAGGATATCTTCTTGATTATATTAGCTTTGTTGTTATTTCGCTTATATAAATCAACATAGAAACTGTTTGTTCAAAAAATAAAATATAAAATATACATATGGTGTAGGGGTTAAGTGGGTGCCTACAAAAGCACAACAGTTACGGTTCTTGGCAGAGGACGAACAAATTTTCACTATAGTTTTTCGGGTTTTAGAAATAAAGTGGCTTCAAGCCCCTCTAGACACTCCCTGAGAAGAAGCTCCCCTGACCTTCCTCCACCTGGAAAAATGGAGGAGCAGATGATGGCAAAATAAAATGTCAGGTATCCGCCACTACAAAAAGAAAAGGTAGAAAGAAATCAAAGATTGATTAGCAAAAAATTTCAAAGGAGATGCCAAAGGAGATGCCAAAAAAGCAATAGACCAATTGTTTTCAGTTTTTTATTTTGATAATTTTAAATAATTTTTTTTGTTTGTTTTTATAAAAAAACTAGATAGCCTAATAAAATCAAGAGGAAAACCTGTTTGAAAAAAAAAAACAGAAATAATACCTAAAAAAATCCTCAGTTTTCTGCTTGATTTTTTCAAAGTGATTTTCCTTATTAAAATAATAAGACTTTCTTCTTTGAAAAAACCCATAGAGATATCTTATAAATTTTGTTCTATTTTATTAGGTATTTAGACACTGTTCTATTATTTTTTATGGCAACACAAAAATCTCTTTTTAAAAATTTTATTTGAGTTTTAATTTTAGGTTAAAAAATAAATTATTTACGGCCACTTTCACAATGTATGATTATAAATTAACATGAACATTAACCTCAGGTTAGGTCAAATTATATTTCACAAAGTATGATTAACTTTTAATTGACACCATTTAACAAAAAATATCTGTTAAATATAACCGAAGAAAATGTGCCGGTTAGTATAATAAAAATAAAAATATTTATTTATTTGAAAAAAATTTAATTTTTACACAATAAAATATTTGTAATTCAAAATTTTATAAAAATATAAAAAAATTATAAACATATTTGTTACAATAAAAGGTCCTGCTTGTGATTCATCAGGACTTTTCAACAAACGATTGAGTATAAGAGGAAGAATACTGCTATTACTCATAAAAATGACGATGGCACACTGAATTCTTGCATTATAAAATATGGATGTAAGAACACACTTTCAATCATATCTGGGTAACTGTGACACAGGCGTTAGTATCCTAATCCCATGACAATATCAATCATTGGCACTGATGTGGTCGAACGAAAGGTATCTTAAATGGACCCATGCTAAACCATGTTTTGCTAGAGACCGTTAACCCGTAGACCCAAGCAAGCGAACACTAACCCTAAAGACAATAATCGAGGTGATATACTACGAAGCCCATCCCTCAGATTAATATGTTTTATCTATTACCGTTGTTGTTACGAAATAATAGAATAATAAATAAACTATATGTGCAAATTTTATAAATTTGCGTTTTTTTTTTTTTTTTAATTTATAAAAAGAACAAAAGAAATCATTTTATTGGTATTAAACAAAAGAGAGCGTAGATTTGAATACATTCAGTTCATCCAGTTTAAAATCATTTAGTTTATTTATTTGAGTCTATGGATTCAAGATCCTTACAGAAATTAAAAACTGTAACATAAAATACATAAATACATAACTTTAATTATTTAAATACGAAATAAGATAACATTTAATAACATTAACATTTAAAGAAAAATCAATATATTTATAAAATTTATTAAATTCAGTACAAATTCTTAAAAACGGGTCAGAGTTAGCGTAATTTTCTCTGAATACGTTAACAGCCAGTGGATAAAAATGGCGAGTTGGACGACATGGAACATTGAAAGAAATATTATTTATCAAAAAAACCGAACACACATTTCCTTTTATTAAATTTAAAACAAAGGTGATATTTAACATTATTCTGCGGCTTTTTAGGCTTGGCAGCTTTATTAGAGCTAGTCTGCTACAGTACGATGATAGAACTAAGGGATCCCATTGTAACCCTCGAAGACAAAATAACAAGAACTGTTTTTGTACCGATTCAATGCTATCACAATGAACTTTATACATTGGATCCCAAATTATTGAGCCATATTCCAGAATAGGCCTGACAAGAGAGGTGTAAAAATGTTTTGTGATATACGGATCACTAAACTCCTTCGTCCAGCGTTTTATAAATCCAAGAACAGCTCGTGATTTGTTAGTGGTTGACGAAATATGCTCTATAAAATTTAATTTAGCATCCAGTAAAATACCAAGATCAGAAATTACATTCACTTTGTCTGTGCATGACATTTAAAATATATTGCACGTTTGTATGACATCTTGGGAAGAAACACATATGTTTGCACTTTTTAAGGTTCTACTCCATAAGGTTAATATTACACCAGGAACTAAATGCATCTAAGTCTTTTTGCTGAAGAATATAATCAGCGTGACGATCGTATGTGCGAAAAATCTTTACGTCGTCTGCATACAATAGAACGTTTGAGTGTTTAATGATTTTCGGTAGGTCATTAATAAACAGGGAAACGTATACTTATTTGTTTTAAATAAAAGCAATTTTGGAAATTCAATCTTCCATTACATTATTTTTCGTAAACAAATGAACACAACCAGACTAGGATTATCCAATAGGCCAGACTAGGCCATGGCCTGGGGCCCCCTTCGAGCAAGGGCCCCCAAAAAACTTGAGATAATTTTTTTTTCAAATTTTTTTTAAATTTTTACTTTCAATTTAATTTTGTTTTGCCGGTGACGTAAATTTTTGGGTCAATCATGGTCCAAACATGTGCCAAAATCACTCTGGACCATTTGAGAAGTCACGTAGGTATTACGATGCAGAGACAAGAGCAAGACAAACAAAACAAACTTACCGGCAAAGGATTTAATGATTGGAAAAATGTTTTTCAATTACATCAAAACGAGAATGGATCTCTTCACAGAGAATGTATTTTGACTTACATTCAAAGGCGACAGAACTGTGGAGATGTTGCCGACAAACTTCAACTTGACTACCAAAAAGAAAAAATTTATTGGAAGGAAGTACTTGGCCGCGCGTTACTTTAGTCTTTCAGTCGATTCAACTCCAGATATCGCTCATGTTGATCAACTTAGTATAGTTGTCCGATATGTTTCTAAGAATGGGAAACCTGTCGAAAGATTTTTAACTTTTTTAAACTTTGACGGTCATAAAGGTACAAAAATAGCTGATGAAGCTTTGCAATTTGTATGCAATGTTTGCAGTTTAGATTTCAAATACTGCAGGGGCCAATCTTATGATAATGCCCCGAATATGTCAGGTATTTACGCAGGTATGCAAGCGATCTTGTTAAATATGAACGAATTCGCGATTTATTTACCTTGCGCGGCGCATTCGCTTAACTTAGTTGGACAAACCGCCGTTAAATGCTTCTTATTCGCGGTTGACTTTTTTTCCATCGTACAATCGTTGTACACTTTTTTTCAAGCTCAACACACCGGTGGCAAGTTCTGAATCAATATATCAAAAACGAAAAGGTACTGAAATCTTTATCCAAAACTCGTTGGGAAGCTCACGCGAACGCCACTCAGGCAATTGTCAATTCTTTCAACGAAATTGTAGCAGCATTAAATGAAATTGCTGATGATTCTTCACAAAAAAAAAGACTGTAGACACGAAGCTGAATGTCTTGCGAATAAAATTCAAACCTTTGAATTTTCATGCTTGTTTTATGGAGCGATATTTTGAACAACTTTCGGGCAACTAGCAAAGCATTACAGTCAGAAGAAATTATTCTTGCTACATGCGCGTTATTGTACTCATCGCTAGAATATTTGTTAGATGAGATGAAGGACAAATTTGAGGAATTTGAAAACAAAGCTCGATTAATTTTGCCTGATACAGATTACATTGTACCGCGAGTTCGACGAAGAAAAAAACAACCCAACGATGGTGATGCTGCAGAAGTTGTATTAAATCCTCGAGACGATTTTCGCGTCAACGGTTTCCTTATAATTGTCGATACTCTCAAGATCGAGATCAATCGTCGAAGCAAAGTTTACTTAGAGGTTTCAGAAAGATTTTTATTTTTGGCTGATTTTGATTTGGCAGAAAATGATCGCCGTGAAAAGATTACAAATTTGGTTCAATTTTACTTTGACGATTTAGAAGATTTTTACCTTGAACTCAGGCAGTTTCAAACTTTTATGAAATCAAAATTTCCATCAAAGCCAAAATTCACACACTCTGAACTCTACGAAAGTTTGATTCAAGATAATCTTGCAGCTGTTTTTCCAAATGTCGAAATTGCTCTTCGCATTTTTTTAACTCTCATGATTACAAATTGTTCAACAGAGCGATCTTTTTCGAAGCTAAAACGCATCAAAAACGAGCAAAGAAGTACTATAGGTCAAGAACGACTTGACATGCTAAGTTTGATGTCGATTGAATCAGATGTTCTTCGTGAAATTGATTTTGATTTTGAATTGACACACGTTGTGTGCCTACACACAACGTGTGTAGGCACTACTAGTATTGAGTAAAATTTTAAATTTATTAACGAGCGAAAATGAAAATATTGTACATATCTTTTCAGAATTCAAAACTAGACAATTTTCAATTTAAAAATTATTCCATTTTTGTGTATTTTATCTTTTATTAATCTATGGTAATAGAATTAAACTTGGAAATTATGGCTATAGCCTCTATGTTCTAAAATCACAAAGCCGTAATCGGAAAAAGACGACTGACTTTATAGGCAAACGACCTACAAAATCCAATTTTGTTTTGAGAATATAGCGATTTCCTTTATCTTAATGCTGGAAATTTGTTTACCCTTTGATTTTAGTTGGAGAATTACCTATTCAAAAAAATTTTGTTTTATTCATTTAACTTATAAAAATTTTGTTGTCTATTTTAGAACTTATTTTAAATTGGACAATTGGTTTAGAAAATCAGAAGCAGAGCTTTAAGGTCATTTTTAAGAAATTTGCGTGGAATCTTTTATTTTGTATACTTAAAAAAATAGTATAAAATCTATGTAAATTTCAAGAGTTTGTTTGTTACGGCGCAAAAGATAGACACACATGTATATGTGACCGCACACAGAGAACAAATGACCTTATTTTTAATAATAATTTTTTTGATCGATTTAGATTGAGATAAAATTTACCAGCGTATTAAAGGTGGGTGGTCAAGAACCGCCCTTAAGACGTATTCGTGTCGAAAATTTGCATGTAAGTCGATTACAGAAAAAAAAAATCTTAAATATTTTTAAAATTTTATGAAATGAATTTTTCCTCATCTGCATTAGATACAAACATCGAAATAGTGGGCGAACAGTTTACATTTTCACGGATTACTCAGTACGATATTATTTCAACCAGCATTTCGATAAAATCGAACGCAGTGGGAATTGATAGCATTTATCCAAATTTATAAAATTATTAATGCCCTTGATTCTTCCGTACGTTACTCATTTGTTTAATAGTATTATTATGACATGTGTGTACCCGTCAAACTGGAAGCACGCTAAAATTGTGCCCTTACCAAAATCGAATGGAGAATACGGGCCAATAGCCATATTATGTTTTTTGTCAAAAGTTCTAGAAAAACTTCTGTACAAACAAATGCTTAAATAAATCAGTACCAATAATTTGCTTACCGATGCACAGTCTGTTTTTCGCCATAATCATAGCTGCGTTACATCTCTGGTTTAAATTACTGAAGTTATAAGGCAAGGACTGGAAAATGGAGATATAAATTTTCTAGTGTTACTCGATCATTCGAAGGCTTTTGACACGGTAGACTATGGCATACTAATTCAAAAACTGAAATACTTTTTTAGATTTGCCGACACATCAACCAGACTCATATTTTCAAACCTCTCAAATCGCAGACAATCAGTATTTCTAAATGGTGTATTGTCAAATAGCTTATCCATTATTAAGGGAGTTCCCCAAGGTTCTATTTTAGGACCACTCCTGTTTTCTCTATATGCAAATGACTTACCAAACCAACTCTCCAAGTGCAAAATCAACTTGTAGGCGGACGATGTGCAAGTTACTTTAGGTTGCTCAGCTCGAAACATATCATCTGGCATATATACTTTAAATGAAGAGTTAAACAAAATCTATCTATGGGCAATGGCAAACGGGCTCTGTTTAAATCCAAGCAAGTCCAAGTGCATAGTTATATGTAAAAGATCTTTAAATCCCTCTATATCAGAAAATATAGTTATAAATGGTGAGAAAATTGAAATTGTCAATACAGTAAAGAATCTTGGTATAATTTTCAATAGCAATTTGACTTGGAATAATTACATAAACTATTTAGTTGGTCAAACTTATATAAAGTAACGATCTCTATGCTCAACACAATATTTTACTCCAATAAACATAAGAACTTTACTTGCCAAGACATACCTGATCCCTAGCCTAATGTATGTGTGCGAATTGTTTGCAAGATGTGATTCAATTAGTAACAGGATATATATAATATTCTTTTTAACAATATTGTTAGATATGTATATGGATTGAAAAGGTTAGATCATGTCTCTTCACTTTCTCTTAACCTTTACGGAATTTTATTTGGGAACTAGTTAAAAATTCTTACACTAAAATTTTTACATAAAATAATAAACACGAAAACAACAAAATATTGATTTGATAAATTACGGTTTTTCCAATCTCCACGAAATAGAAACATTGTAATTCCTCTGCATCAATGCCTAGTATCTGAATGGCAATTTTACGTACATACTGCTCGTCTTTGGAACAATCTTCTACACACTCAACAACTAAACAGCAATGCTAATAGTTTCAAAACATTTTTATTTGACTTTTTTAGATAATTTATATTTAACTTTCTTAGATAATTTATTTCAAATTTAATATACTTTTAAGAATTTTGTTATTTTAAAAATGAATCTTTTATAACGTAATGCGTTTCTGTACCGTAAATATAAGACTCTGTCTTGTTGTACAGGAAATGAAAATAAATAAACTAATAATAACAATAAACATTTCCATGTATAATTATACATCAAAAAAAAAAAAAAAAAAAAAAAAAAAAAAACTTTTAGCGAACCGTTTTAAAGGGTTAACCATTTTTTAAATTTCAGGTACAATTTAATGAGAAATCGAATAAAAGTAGTCCCAAACCATTCGAAGTGAGGCTGAAAAATTAGTTTTTCAGTGTAATTGGAGTACCAAAAAATTAGAAAATGTCATAATCGGTATTATCTGAGTTATACAGGTATGTTAATAGCTGCAGCGTCAGATTAAGCCTACCTTTCACTAGGATATTTATGTATATTGTGCATTTAAATGGCCGAAACTGTCTATTTTACCATTACCAATTTTCTGGAACCTTTGGAAACATAACAATTTTAATAATGCTGAATTTATACATCCACAAATATTGAGAGATTTTTTTCTATCGCTAACGATTTTTTTCGTGTTAGAAAATAAATAATAAAACATGAAGTATCAATATAATGATTTAAAACATTAAAGTAATGAATTCTAGGAAAAATAAACCTTGATTAATTTTTATGTCTACTGCTTATTTTATTCAATAATTCATGTACCAACACAAATTAAACCTCATCGTTTTAATGTTAAGTTCGGTCTTCCCCTTAAATCCAATCACTTATTTCTACGTTAGTTTTATTGTCTATTTGTTTACTAGTTTTTCAATTATCTAAATAATTTATATAATAAATTACTATAATATTTTAACTAACTTTGTAAAACAACTTAAAAGTAGTATTTTTCGAATACATATAATCCGTTGGCAAAATAATAAAGAGTCAAACTGCAATGTAAGCGATAACTGCAGAAGTAAAAGCTTAAAAAAACTTTGAGAAGCAACAGTTGTGTGATACAAATTGTTATCTATATATATATTCATATAATAATACTATATAATACTATAGACCGCGTCTGTACATGAATTTTTTTTTTAAACTTTTGTAGATAGTAATCGATATGGAATAATATATAAATTTTAAGAATTTTTATATATTTTTATATCTCTGTCTGTTTGTCAGCCTGTGTACGCATCACGTAAAACCTATTTGATGAATATTATTAACATGTTGTGAAAAGGATCATGCATCAGTGTAAACGAGTGTGTGGCCGTAAGTGGGGAGCCTCGCCAAAGGCTGCATACTGGATTTACACAATGATGGTGCATGAAAAGGATCATGCATCAGTGTAAACGAGTGTGTGGCCGTAAGTGGGGAGTCTCGCCAAAGGCTGCATACTGGATTTACACAATGATGGTGCGACCCATAATAACTTATGCTTCAGTGGTTTGGTGGCCTAAAGCCTCTCAGACAACAATAAAGCGTAAGTTGGATGGGGTTCAAAGAATTGCTTGTATGAGCATATGTGGCGCAATGCGCACGGCTCCAACACAGGCAATTGAGGCAATGCTGGGATTGCTGCCGCTGGACTTATTTATTAGATCAACGGCTGCGATGTCTGCTTTGCGTATGAAGAGTGATGACATTTGGCATCGCTTTGGGCCGAACATCGGTCATAATAGAATCCTGGACCTTATTAGTAAGGAGGTTAGGGAAGCTCAAATGCCAATGGAACGCATTAGTAGAAGAAAGGTAGCCAAAAGACTGCATCGGACACTAATTTTGGACGGCGTTATACACAATGAGTGTATGGAGAATGACATCAGCATTTTCACTGATGGTTCTGCTTTGGACGGTAGAGCAGGAGCTGGTGTATACTCAGTTGAGCTAAACTTGTCCTGTAGTCTCCGTTTGAGGGAGTACGTCTCCGTTTACCAGGTAGAATTGCTTGGGCTGCTACATGCGTTGGATCACCTGCTGGAATGTAGAGTGCAGGGAAGAAAGGTTCTCATTGCACTTGACAACCAATCGGTTATAAAACGCATGAAGCACTTGAACGTGTACTCCAAACTAGTGCTGCAATGCGTTTTAAAGCTTAACAGATGTTCCTCGGTTAACGAGGTAACATTGATGTGGGTTAAAGGACACATTGGCACTGCTGGGCATGAAGCAGCAGATCAACTAGCAAAAAAGGAATCTGCTGAGAATTTCTGTGGACCAGAACCGAGAGTATCACTGGGAAATGGCCTAATATGAGCAAAAGTCCTACAATGGCTGCACTCACTGAACCTGAAAAGGCGGAGGGAGGCATGTAGACAGGCTCGAATGGTGCTCAAAGAGCCCCTTGGCAGGAGAGCCAGCAAGGTTCTTAGATACAATAGAAGTACCTTAAGCTTTAAGTATCATCTAGCCAAGATGAAAATCGAAGGAGATGATACTTGCAGACTATGCCTGGAAGACGCTGAGACGGTAGCGCACATTGTGTGTGAATGTCCAGCACTGGCTAGCGTAAGACTTAGGACCACGGGCAGAAGCTTGTTAAATGTGGATGCCATGGGTAACTAAGCCTTAGACAAATGCTAGCAATTATTAAAACACTAAAGTGATGAGAAAGAATGCCGATAATTCCCAGTCATCACTCTGAAATCACTAGAGTCTAGATTAAAGGCTGGTTGTAGCACGAGACTCAATGATAGTAAGATTTCCGCAAGTTATGTCGGTTGTCTATAGTTATTCAGGACGGAGGGGGGTCGAAAAGGGACCCATTTATTAGTGGTCTGCAACGTTATTTATTATTAATAATAAAAGATGTTGTGAAAAGATACCTTCGTATCTGGGTTAAAATATAGGGCACTTTTTCCCTATAAAAATATAAAAATATACATAAAAACCGGAATGTATTCTACCGGGAATTTTTAGACATTATTTTCAGAATTCTACACTAATATAATTTATATATATATAAAAATAAGTTGTCCCATGTTCGTGATTTTATAATTCGAGAACCACTCAACCGATTTTCAATCAAGTATATGCGTCTACTTTCACTGTTAGTTTATAAAAAACAATATAGAAAATTTTCCACGAATATGCGTTATATGCCCACTTTTCCCCTATATAAAATATATTTTTTTTCTTATGAGAACTACATTTTGTCGGCTCCCTGCAACGCGGGCAGGGTTACTCTAGTTTTATATAAAACCTATGTTGCAACAACCTGAGGTAAGCACCACTACACAAAGTAAATATATAAACCAGCAGCTCTATAAAAGTACGAATATTTAAATTTGGTGCAGATTTTTTTCAAAATAAGAGGAAATTCGAAAAAAATATTGTCATTATGTATAGAATACATATACATATAATAAAACATATAATAAAACAGTAACTCATTTCTTGTCCCATAACGTAAAAACTTCTGGATGGATTTTAACAAAATATTGACTCCAATATAGCATACTTTTTGCCGCAAAAACATCTTATTTCCAAGAGAAAGTGGAAAAAAATCAGTAAAATTACGCCGATTTTTTTTTACCGATTTAAAGATACTGCATACTTTAAGGCATCTTTTCTTTTTGAAAGCAGAATATTTCAAATAATGTTGCGCACCAGATGGCACTCTTTTATAATAATAAGTATCTAATTTCCTGTCTGTCTTTTACAGAGCTTTACAATTTTTAGGATTTTAGAATTTTGTATAAATTTTAGAATTTTATCTAGTGATGGGTACCTTTTTATAAAGTAAATACATAAAACTCTTAAAATTTGATGTGGATGACGGTCAAAGCAAAATCGAATAAAATATTGTCGTTGGATGCACACAACATGTGTGGGCACAGCTAGTTGTTAATAATATTATTGTAAATAATATTTAGTTGCGTACAAGCAAAACTCGAATTAGTCGTAAATTAAATATTATTTAAGTCCAATTAATTGTTGCACATAATAGTTATAATGTAATTAGTTTAAGCGGCCTGATTATAGCTAATGTAAGGGTATGGAGCATAAATAGTAGCTTGATATTCTATTTTCCATAAACGACTTTTTGTACTTAAACACAACAAGTTTCTTTTGACAGTATTCTTCAGTATATTCACCAGCTGATAATAGTGTTTTTTATTGTTTTTGTTTTTGACAATTTTACACGGTTGTTTAATTTTTTTTAGTAATGTCAAGATCATAGTATCTTAGAAAAAGCGCAGAAATAATGGTTTTTTGATAAATAAATTTCAAAGTAAAGGTACCACTCAGCCCAAATAGGAACTTATGTATATGTGTGATTAGTGAAATATTAAAGATTTTTTATTTATGAGTTGCTTGTTGTTTAAAGTTACTAATTTGATCTGTTTATGCAGCTTCACAGCGACAAAACTGACAAATACAATCAAGAAGATTTTCTCTATTAAAACTTTTTTGGGCTAAGGTGTATCCCAGCAGAAAGAGATTCCTTATTATTTTTATATGGTAAATCTTTTTAATTTTATAAAATAGATATTGGCTATTGTTGTGAATTTTTGACAATAGCCAAAATAAAAATTAAATATTTTTGAGTGCCAGTTATAAGCACTAACTATACCTATGTTAAAAGCATTTGAAAGGAACTCTTAACGGCTTTATTTATTACTAATTTAAGCTTTTGTCCACAAACTATCTTCAACTTATGCTTATGAAACACAAGCCTGCTATGATCTAATGCTCTTATCGCCAATCGCTTGATATATGTTTTTTCAACTCAAAATCATCACATTAAACATACATGAAGTACTTAAAACTATTCAGGCGGTAAAATCTACACACACACACACACACACACACACACACGAGTAATAAAACTCCACATAGAGACTAAGTAGTACCATATGTGTTTTTGTAAATATGAACACAAATGTGTGAGTTGCGTAAACATAATATACTTTACAATATGTGTAGGTAGGTACGAGTAGAATTGAACACGTAACGCTATGAATCAGTACGTAAGCAGATTAGTAAAGTTTGTAATTACGTTGGTAATTGATTAGGTTCGAACAACTAACTCCTAATAAGATTATTGTGGTAAAATAGATATAAAACTGTAGCTAGCAGAAGCAATGTTCTTATTACAGCAGCCACAACAACAACAACAACAGCAGCTACAAAAAAGTTTAAATATCAATATTGGCAAATTGTACATAAACCCACACATAGTCATATATATATATATGGAGTTATATGCCAACCTAACCCTTCTACTTTTCTATACACAATCGCACACTTACATGCACATAATATGATTGGGAATTATTGGTTTAAAAAAAAAAAACAACCGGAAGTAATGGATGGAGGAAGTTAATGTAAGCGTAAAGAAGAGTTTGAAGTATATGCCAACGATGTAAGCTATCAAGTAGCCATCAATACCCATTGGAACAACCGAAAAATAGACAAGTGAATTAGAAAAAAAGGAACGTAAAACTGAAATAAATTCAACAAACCACTCGCACAACTGTAGATCTGTAACAGTGGTTGCAACATCTGTAGCACAATCAGTAGCATAAGATTACATTAAAAAGATACATTTAAAGCGATTTGCGACAAAACAACAACTTGCTGTCTACAGTGACAGTGTAAAGCATAAACCATAATGTGACATGTGAAAAGTTGAGTAGCTGCAGCAGTAAAAATAAATAACAAACCACTTTGATGTTGTGTGGCAATTTGTAATGACCAATATAGGTTAAGCCGTTATGATTTTCTGCTTTTTTTTTGGCGTAATGTGCATTTTGAGCACATAGCTTAACACATGCAACTGGACTCGTTCTAAAAATGGTTTGCTACCGGCTGGCTCAAAGTATGCAGTAACTTTAAATCGGTAAAAAAAATCGGATTACTTTCATTGCGTTTTTTCCACCTTCTCTTGGAAATAAGATACTTTTGCGGAACAGAAGTACCCTATATTTGAATCAGGATCTCACGAAATTATATTATAATCCATACGGTAGTTTTTACGTGACAGACAGACGGAAATGAGATACTGTTTTATTATATGTATGGATTACACTATTTTAGTAAGTGAGTTTTTACTTTTGACAAAATAGTTAGTTTTTCGCAACAAAATACGATTTACCCAAAAAGGTAACATTTTAGGGGAAAAGTCAATTTAAGTAAATAAGCTTTCTTTGCATCAAAGTATATTTTTTGTATAAAATAATAGAAACTTTGGAAACATGATACTTGAATACTTAGTATGCAAAATACTAAAACGCAAATACATTTTTTGTTATTATTAATGTAGGCAGTATATCGAGACTACTTTCTTAATGGGTGCCTTTTCGTACCTGTTCCATTCTCAATGATTATAGGCAACCGATTTGTAATTTAGGGCTACCTTACTTCCGTTGAGTAACGTGCCGTTATTATTGACTTAAGTGATTTCAGTTTGTGGACTAGTAACTGTCGGCCTTTTGTCCCACCATGGAGTCTTTAGTAATTGCTACCATTTGTACAAGACTTAGTTTCCACCTGGCATTCACATTTAACAAGTTTCTGGACGTGGTCCTAAGTCACATTCACACACTATCTGCGCTATCATCTCAACCTCTTCCAGGCACAATCTGCAAATCTCACTTTCTATTTTCATCTTGGCATGGATGACACTTTAAGTTTTCATGATCTGTCATCAACGTAGTTATTTGGCTTAAGGAACTTCTATTATATCTGACCACCTATGAGCACCACTCGATATTGTCTACATATTGCGCCTTCTTAATTTAAAGGTTTCACGCATTGTAGAACCTTTGCACTCATTGTGCCATTTCCTAGTGATACTCTGGGTTATGGTCTACAGAAATTCACAGCAGATCCCCTCTTTACTCTGCTGTTTCATTCCCAGCACTGCCTATGTGTCCTTTAGCCCACATCAACGTTACGTCATAACTGAAATAAAAAATTTGTTTTTATTCTAATGAATCTTTAATTCTATATGAAATACATAATTTCAATTTTCCTTTTACTTCGGATGCTGTTTAAGAGTAATTATTTATAAATGAATTCTTAAATAAATCTTTATATTTGATATCAATTTATTTACAATTAGTTCTTATTTTCATAACTGGACTGCTAATTTAAAGATGGTGGTGCCTAGACGCTTGGTTGTATACTTTTAATGTCTGTATCTTCATTGAGATGGTACTCCAAATGTCTATAGTTAAGATTTGCAGGATTTGTGTGATCATCATTTAGAATGCAACGAACAAAGCCAATGGACTCTAAACAGATGGGCAGAAATCGGCATCTCTACTAAAGATACTTTTACGCACTTTGGTTCTATTGAGGTGTTATGGTGGGTATTTTAGAACTGTTTATGTGAGAAAAATAATGTATCGGCAAAACACTTCCCCTGCAAAAACGTTTACTTAGACACCTGAGTAGCGACATAGCAGCCTTTAGGAGGATTTCATTTAGGGTATATAAGAGATTTTTGGTTTACCACAATAGACCTCATGAATTCACTGTCTTATATAAATGTCCCAAAAGGAAAAATAACTCTAACGTATGCCGCAAAATTTGTACAACGACAGAGAGTTTGCCTTTTGTGTTTATTATCGTAAATTATAGCTACTCAATAAAAAGGGCATTATATTATCATATCGAGCCATTTGAATAACCGCTTGGTAAAACATCGAGCGGCGACCTCTCTATACCATTCATGACAATAATTAATTATGCATATTTCCTAACAATTGCATTTCATTTCATTAAAATTAGTATAATATTTTTTTCTGATTGTCACAATTTCCAATAATGATAAAAGTTTTTAATGAAACACATCCACTGTTTCAAAAATATTGGGCCTCATGCATAAAAACGAGTAAAAGCGCTGAGCTGAGGCAGGTGAGCAATTGCTCGTAAGTCGATTTCAATCAAACATCAACAGCTTTTGCTCAATTTTGTATGCATAAAAATGAGTTCAAACCAATTGCAATTACTTGAGCAAAGGGAGATCAAACGTCTAATTGTTATTGAAGTGCAAACATGCCGTCAAGTGAAAGTGAAGTAGAATCAGAATTTCTTGCTGGTTGTTGTTCGATATCGTTTCCTAATTGCCATATATCAGTATTGTTGTAATCGTCATTGATAAGGATATAATCGTCTTTTAAAAATTTAGCTATGTTATGCAAAATGAAACAACTGGCTATTACGTGGGGCGATAACTCTGTCGATACCCGAATTTTGTATTTAAGTATAGAAAATCTCTGTTTCAATTGCCCAAAACACCGTTCTATAATGACACGTTCTCTTGTAAGCACTTTGTTGAATGTTTTTTCTATGTCAGTTTTTGGGCATATTCTATAGCCCTCATCCCCGAGAGGTAAGGCATCGTTCGTTGCATTTTCCATTATTCTACAGGCCTCGCTGTTTCGTAAGATGCGTGAGTCATGAACTGAACCAGGCTAGGATATGTCAACGCTTGTAAAAAGTTCTTTTCCATCACAAGTTGCCTGCACATTTATAGAGTTTAAGCCTTTTCTACACATATACTCATCGCTTTGATTTGTTGGTTTTTTTAATTTTTATATGAGTACAATCAATCATTCCAATTGCAAATGAAGAGCACTCGCTTGCTTTGGCAGATATAAGTTTCACAACTTCCGCAATAGTTCGCGACACAGTTGATTGATAGACTCCAATATCTGTGGCTATACCATTTTGGAATCCAGGATCTGCACAAAATCTTAAAAACAGTCGAATTTTATCAATCTTGCTTCTTCTTAACCCTCAAAAAAATAATTAGCCAACCTGCAGATGCTACTGTCATCAAACCTATGTATTTATCATTTTATTATTTTAATAATTAATAATTAAGAATACAAACCTGTCTAATTTTTTATCCTCACTTGCTAAATTTGTTTTACGCTGTTGATAACATTTTGTATTTCTTTGTGGCAGAAAATATTCAGCCATGATTCCTTTTTAGTGTACGAGAGTCAATTATAAGGCAGACTCAACAAAATTTGAGCAAGAGCTCACAAAAGAAAGCAAAAGCTTGTTTTTATGCATATGAAAATGAGCTCAAGCTCATCTCACTTAGTTCAAACTGAGCACGACGAGATCAAACGTGAGCTGTGAGAAAAATCTAATACTTCAAATTTTATTATGCATAAGACAAGCACCTTTTACTCAAATCGAGTCCGAGCTGAAGCTCACGTTTTATGCATTAGACCCATTATCATTAACATCCGCCTTTGTTTGCAAAAAAAGAAAAAAATAATAAATATACAGTAATCAATTTAAGTGTTGTATTGCATTTGTAAAGTTAAAAGGTTAAATAGTAGACGTAATTGTTTCCAATAATGGCGGTGGATTTTCTATCCAAATTATATACAAATACGAGTACATGTACAAAATGTGTGTATAATATACCAAATCAACAAAATTTAATGTCACGTATACGTACCCGATACACTTTTTCCGCAACTTATGTGAGATTATCTAACACTAAATTATTAAGATTTCTTACAAAGTGTTCTAGAGCCAATCATAAACTTTTTTTAAATAAAGTTATAAAAAAGTTCATAGTTAACTCTGTGTAATACAAATTAACTATAATAATTTTAGGTAAGAATTTTCTCATAAGTCGCAGAACAGAGGCACATATTACTAATTTAAGAAGAGTTGGAATATCTCTTTCTAAAGTCATGCATATTCTCGAGATAGTACTTGGTAAATAATATTTTAAAAGAAACAAATACAAATAAACGAATAAAGATTTATTTCCATATAAGTTTCTAATATCTAACAATTGAAATTAAACAAAAAATTGTAATATAAAAAATGGCACCAAACCAAAGGTTTCGATTTTTTTCTGAAGTCAGACTTTCGGTAGATTGTCGGAAATCAGACTTCTCGTTGAGTCATTTCGGTAGTTTATATAAAAATTTACTCGTCGTAACGAACTTGTTATGACATTTCCGTTGTTTGTCTAAACCGATAAAAAAATATAATGATTGATATTTAAGTAAATACAAACCAAAATTGTCTTAATGAAAAATAAAACAAAATAAAATAAGAAGGACAATTGAAATCGAATTGATTATTATAAAGTATTATCTTGAATACCAAATCATTAACCAATCATATTCACTTAATTATCAGAGAAAAAAGTTCTAGTTTATACGGGGGTACTCACAGAAAACATGTCGTTGCGATTTCGTACCTACATCGCACAGTGTTGTGAGCGTGGCCACATATAGAAAAATCCAATTATGGAAATAAAAAAATGGCTAATGGCATTTATTAAAATACACTTTTACTAATAAGCGTAAAAAAATTAGATTAAAATAATATGTTTTTCTAAAGATATGGCTCTTCAAAATTGTGGTTTCCAATAACTACAATTTTGAATATAAAAGGAATAAAAATGAGCATGTACTTCGTAGGGTTAAATAATTTAATTTAGTTGGCAAATAAACCAAATTTGTACTAAATTAGTTGTTGTATTATGTTCTAAGTATATAAATGGAATTTTTAATTACATATGTCGATAACAGTGTATGCATCATTATAAGAATGATATTAATAAAACATAATTCTTGCAAAAAAAAAACCGACTTCAAAACAGATAGAAGGGCACCAATTCTAAACTAAAAATGTAAGAAGTAATCTGTAAGAATTAGATTTAAACCAAATAACAGATGCGGCAAAATTAGCGGAAAAAAGTAAAGACTATGTGAATGTCAAGCATCTACCTATTACTGTTCAAAATTTAAGCTATTTTCACCAGCATCCGTGTTTTATGGGGACACCATTCAAGCCTCTGTCTATAACGGTTTCAAAGATAGGGTCACATAGATCAAATAGCATCACGTATTCGGACACCCTTTAATTTACAATTTTAAATTAAAGACCTGTTGTTATAGAGGACTTGGCCACAAAGATTCTTTGTAAATTACAACTATCTGTATATAACGGTTAAAAAGTTTAACCATATATATTAAATTACATGAACTATTGGAACACCCTTTACATTATAATTCCAAATATTTATACTTGTTATCATACCAGAGAAAGTAGTGGATATTCTGCCTAAATTTCAAGTGTTTGTGTTTAACGGTTCAAAAGATAGGGCCATATAGATCAAATTACATAATTTATGGGGACACCCTTTAATTTATGAATTCAAATTGTATATTTGCTATAGTGGACTTTGGAATGCAGGTTCCTTGAAAATTTCAATTGTCTGTCTATAACAGTTAAAAAGTTTAGCCACATACATAGAATGACATTAACTATTGGGACACCCTTTTATTTCCAAATTCAAATTTTGTACTTTTTGTTATAGCGGACTTAGCAATACAGGCTCTTTGTAAATTTCAGCGGTGTGTGTACAACTGTTGTATGGCCATATACATCAAATTAAATGAACTATTGGAGCACCCTTTAATTTAAATTTTGAATATTTATACATTTTATTATAACGGTCATAGTAACCGACATTCTGTCAAATTTTCAAGGTTTTGTCTATAACGGTTCAAAAGATAGACCCAAATAGGTCAAATTATGTCACCTATGGGGACACCCTTGAAATTTTAAATTTATTTTTTTATTCATTTCTGCTGTTGAGAGCTATAGCGACACGCAATTTTTTTGAATTTTAACTTGGTGCCCTTTACGGTTCTTAATACACTTAAAAAGCATGTATGTTGTATGGGGACACCCTTTAATTTTTAATATAATGAACTGTTTTTAAAATGGGACCAACCTGAAAGCATAACCTTTCAAATAAAGAAAAAAATTTTAAAATCAGTTCAGAAATGGCTGAGTTCTGCGGTTACATACATAAAAAAAGCAACATTCAGACGAATTGATAACCTCCTTCTTTTTTGAAGTCGGTTAAAAACAAAACTTGTTGTGATAAGCAAACATAAATTAGTGAAGAAAAAAAAATTTCAAGTATTTCCGAGATATTTTTTCTTTCATTTTATAACAAAAAGTATGTTAATTTATAAAAATAAAAATTTAGCTGCACTTAAGTGCGCCAATTTAAATTATTGTTATTTTTTTAGTGTCGCACAATAAACTGTCTAGTTGAAAAAAAAAAATCAAAACCAAATCCAATCAAATCAAAAACTTTAAAATTTATCAATAAAGTACATATGGGATGAAAGCTGAGATTCCCACGATTCCAGAGGTGGTATGGTTGTTGATGTGCGTTACACCTATAAAAAGTCGAACACGGCTTTAAAGTCGAATTATTTTGATAATTTTTTCCTAATTTTTAAGTAACAAATAATGGCTTTGCAAAAATTAATATCAAAAATTAATTTTTCAATAAAAATGCATGATTATACTTGTTTTATTCAGAAATGTAGCAGAAACAATAAAAAAATGCTAAAAATTCAAATATTTATAACAACAATATAAAAAAGTTTTTGGCCAAAATATGTACTTTAAAAACAAACAAAATAGTCGGCTTCGATGGACCCGAAAAAATTGGCAAAACAATTTGTATATACTTAAGTTTAAGGATATATTGAAGGTGAGGGCGTCCATTCATCTAATTGAAAAAATAAAAGTGTCTTGTCTTGTCGGAATTAATTCAAAAAATTTTATTTAACTTAAAATTTTTTTTTTTAAATTTTGTAAAAATATATTATTTAGCCTAACGTGGGCTTTATCTGAATTGAATCAAATTTGATAAAATCATTAAAAATATCACATCCAATTACTATAATTTCAATTTCATAAAGTTATCATTTTTGCTAACTTTTATGACACTTTTAAATTTCAGGATATACGGAAAGGACACGAATCCTTACTGCGAATTTTTTAAAATTTAAAATTTTGTTACGTTTGGCCAACCTAAATATATGTGCCAAATTTCAGCTCTTTACAATAACTTTTTCTATTTATGACCACTCGTTATATGAAGTCACGACACTGTGCATCGTTACGATTTTGCAGCTACATATCGCTGCGATTTCCTTTCTATATATCGTTGCTAGTCAAGCCTCTTATATAAAAATCGTTTCGATTTCAGTAATATTTGGGTTCCTAAAATGGAAAATTTTGTCGACCAGTCGTTATGAATTCTTTACGAAAGCGTAACATTTGGTTTGGTGGGAGGGTTCATATACAAAATGTATATGTGTATAGACAAAATGTATATGTAGCGGACATTTTTGAAATATTTTTGGTATGAAACATGTAACTGTGTTTTAAGAAAATCGAAAACCGTGACCTACTCACTGCTTTTTGCTGAACTGATATCTTTGTACCCTAGAGAAAGTATAAAAAGAAAAATCACATCTAAACAAAAATTTATAAAAATAAATAAATAAATAAATAAAAAACAATAAAAAAAATATTTTTTACAACGCGAACAGTTACACTTTTACACAAAAAGTTACACAAGATCATATTTTTAGCATTTGTCTTAAAAACTAATGACAATTGGGATACGAAGAAATTATTAAGAAAGTCTCTATACCGCTCGCCGTAGACCATAACGTTGCATCATTATTACTGAAAACATATGGACCAGTTATTCCACGCTTAATACAATAAATCACTGGTTTTGTGGGCACTGTACGGTAGCTTTCGCTATGCGTACGATTCACAGTTATTGGAACTATTCGCTCTAGCAAACGATTGCGAGCGTCTAAAAATGCACGTAATGACCGATTAACCATTTTTTTAAAATATATTTAAACAATTTACCAACGTTGCTGTGGAGTGAGTGTATTCATTATAATTTGTCAAAGCAAAGTTACCTTAAAATAGCCAAATATTGACAAATCAGCATCGCAGAAACCAGTGCTGCCAATTTTATGTTCTTCGCCTCTACAAAAAGGCTATTAAGAATTCACTCATTACAAAAAAAGTCACTTTTACTCAAAAAAACATATTTTCAGTCGCAAACTTTCATTAAGTATTAACACAAAACCAGAAAAGAAAAATTGTAGATCACTTTTTGTGCTTCTTCCTAACAGAAGTGGTTGCCTGGGATTTAGAAAAAAAATATATTAAAAGTTTTTCTAAACTTATTATTTTGACACTTTAAGGTTTCTTCCTAAAAGTTGCATTTCTTTTACACAATCGTCTGTTGGGTTTATATAACACGTCGATTATGCGTTTGTTTGCCTACTATTTATAAGGATAATTGCGTGTGTGTGTGTGTGTGTGTTTCTATGCGGCTCTCAATTTTCGTGAAAAATAACAACATAAAAGTGCGCTTTTGTGGTTGCAAGTTGCAACATGAGACCAAGTCATAGTTTACCATAGATAATTGCAAATGAAATGCTTTTGTTCGCTATATGCTATTGTCAATATTATGGTTGGCATTGCTGTTGTTCTTCTGTTCATAAACCACAATGCAGCTGTTGTCCACAACCGGATGCATCATCAATCGGCTAATGGTGAATATGATAGTACTCTCATTCTACGTGTACGTATCCATCCATTTATCTTGTAATGCATTATCGGCTGCAAAGTGATTAAAATCACTGTTGCGTAATGTAACATTAACTCATATACATACACATTCACATACAGCCAGACGTTCTCGCAGTGTCGATTAAAGTAACAAAAGAAAATAAAGAAAAAAACAACTAATAAGAAGGTAAAATTGCTGCAGTTTTTCTGTGGTAATACTTTTTAGGTGGATTTGTAAAATTCTGGGTTTGTATATTCTTTGCTCAAAATTTGCAGAAAGCTTTTAGAGTATCAGGAAAATGTTTTTAAATTATTTTGCTTAACACAGCCTAAGTTTTCCAAACGGTTCTTTCAGCTTTAAGAGATAAAATTTGCTTATTTTATTGTTATGTTTGGGTATAATTGGATAGTGGCCCAAATATATGTATGTATATACATATACATACTTACACTCATAGTATACTTGAACGTATAATGAAATGCCGATTATTAAAATGCAAATAAATTTTTTGTTACATAAATTGAAAAAATTTTTGGAATCTAGAGTATTTTTTGAACTTATGAAAAATATAGGAAGGGATACCTTATATTGAAATAAATTAAAATTCATCACGTTTTTAAATACACGGACTTGATAGTATAGTTTCGATTCTACTGCAAAAGGGTTTAATACCCTTACTTACTTATACTTAGTTTGGCGAAATTGGTGATTTTTATTATGGTCCTCGAAAGATGTGCTCTTCAGAAAAGGTGTCATCACCTTCGCTAAGCTTTGTTCGACAATAATTTAGCTGAGGATACTTTAGTCACTTAAATCTTATTTAATCAATTTCCTAAACCTTATTGCGTTAGTTGTGTTTTAAAGACACTCCGAAGCATGATTGCGATATCGCAATTGAATAATATACCTGCCCCTTTGGGATCTTGCAAATTTGAGGTAATCAAACAAATATTCAGATAGTTTTGTGACAATAATTTTATGTAAGAAATTATCAAAAGACATGTTGAGAAAACGTGTCGAATAAAGCGATATTCTGTCAAATCTTTTCAGACCATAGATATAACGAACAATATTGTTATAGGTCATCCTAAGCTTTCTCAAATCTCGAGAAGAACAGCCAGAAAAAATTTCAGACCCATATAATAATATTGGCAAAAGATATGATTTCGCTAACAAAACTTTTTTAAGGAGTGAAATACTGAGTAGCCCACAAGTTTCTCAACATGCTATATACTCTACCACAAGCTTGGTTTATGTGATCAGACCAAGTTAATGCCTCATTAAACGTCACCCACAGGTTTCTAGCTATGTTCAGTTCCTAATTTAGTTCTATTTTTAGATATAACAAGAAATACAGATTTTTTTGGATTAATTCTTAATCCGTTAGCTGAAGGCCACACAAATATTTGGTCTAAATCATAGTTCAATTCATGTATTTTTGCCTTGTACTGCTAAGATACAATTGGACATCATCAGCATACATCTGTATACTAGAGAAACGGAGTTGTTGAGGGAGATCTTTTGCATATAAAGAATAAGGTAAAGGTCCAATAATTGAACCTTGCGGTATGCCTTTGGTTACAGGTGAAGACCGAGAAATGTGATCGTTATTGACCACGGATTAAGTTCTATTTGTCAGATAATAAACATAGAATTTAACTTTTGTCTTTTTTTTTTAAATTATAGCTGCTCAATATATAAGATATTATATTATCGCATCGAACAATCTTAGTGGCGACTGTTTATTACAGTAGTATAAAATTGGTAATACATCGAGCGGCGAACCTTATATACATGTCAACTGTTTATTATATTTACTTATTAATTGCCTATTTACAAATAATTACTAATAAAAGAGTTTCCTTATTGATTACAAATCTTGTCTTTCGAAGATCTCGATTCATTAATTTTAGGGAAGTCTGCAGCAATTTGAGCAATTTAAATCACCTACTATACAATTGTTTGTCGCGGAGAGATCAGACAAAAAAAGTTCAAACTGTTTCATAGCAGGGGTCTAATCGCTGCATTCGGTATTGAATTTGTTATTCGATACGATGAAACTATCGAGTAAACACTCGATATCGAATACGGTGATTAGGCCCCAGATTTCTAATTAGTATATGAGCCCAATCACCGTATTCGATATCGAGTCCAATAAGCTAATTCTAATAATGAGTCAAAAAGTGAACAAGAACACACGGCTTAAAACCATTTGCTATCGAATGTATTTACGATACTTTTCATTCAATATCGAGTGTCATGATAGCAAAATTAAAAATTACGAGTAATTTTACTTAATTTCGAATGCGGCAATTAAACCCCATAATATATAATGGATAATAAAATGAAATAGGTTGACATCAATGTAAGCATTTGGCGCAAGGTTACTGTCATTAGAATGAGTAGAAAACTTCAAGTTAAACATTTTTTGAATTTCCTTTTTAAAACCAAAAAGGCAGCCCCCATTAGCGTGTCCAAAGTTATGATTTTTCTTTACAAAGAAAACTTGTTTTTCTGCTCATATTATAGAGTAGCGAAAAGGAAAAAAATATCGAAATTATTTAGAAATATAAAAAGCTGAATACACATACATGTACATCATATACAAAAAAAGAAAAGTTTATGTAAAGTATACGTACCCAGTGCCTCTGTTCTGCAATTTAATTGAGATTTTTTCACACGAAATTATTGTAGTCATCTTGTTTTACACTGGGTGGCTTAGAAGTAGTCAGAAACTTTTTTAAATAAAGTACTACAAAAGTTCTTTATTAACTTTGTATAAAACAAGTTTACTATATTAATTTTAGGTGAGGAATTTCTCGACACAGGTTATTAATTTAAGAATAGTTGGAATATTTTTTTCTAAAGTCATACGTATACTCAAGACAGTCCTGTGAAAATCAGTATTTAAAAATTTGAAAAGAAACAAATTAATGATCCAGGTCGGTTACAGATTTACACTTATGCATCCATTTAATTTTCTAATGCCCTACAATTGAATTAAAAAATGTTTGTTTAATATAAAAAAAAATTGTAAGGGTTCACACACAAATATGCAACGCATAATTTTCTGAATTTATTTTGAAATATTTGTGTTACAAAATGGAAATTTGTGTTAAGAAAAGTAATCGTAAACCTTGACACTCTTACTGCTTTTTGTTAAACTGTCTTATTAAGTAATACAATTTATTTCTGTTATTTTAATAAATTACTCAAATAACCTCCACAATATATTGAAAACATAAATCATATGCAAATAATCAAAATAAATTTGCTAGAAGAAAAATTTACATAAATAACAATAACACCTTTATCAGCCTCCACGGCTAATCATATTTCAAAATAATTCAATTGTAAAATTTCTCTATTGTTTTCTAACTTCTTGAAATAAATGAAAGAACTGAAGGCACCTGGAACGAATTCTTTAAAAGTGTAGCTGAAATTCAATAAAAGCAAGGAAGGCAGTAAACATCCATTCAGTTAAATTTTGTACCGAATACAAACTGCCAATAATCAGAAACATAAATCTTTTAAAGGAAAACAGCAACAAAAGCTACGAGAACAACAACATTATGAACGGAAAATGAGCAAATAAACAACAACAAGCTTGTGTTAAATCTTGCGTTCATTCTTCATACACATTCTCATGTTTGCCCATTTATCAAAAACGCTAAAGACATTTCGAATATTTAACCAGAAAGTTTTCCATTTTCATAAGTGTGAGAAAGAAGTGTAGTTATGTGTGTGTGTGTGTTTTAGAACGAATTGAATATTGGTTTGTGTTAGTGGGTATTTTAAACGCATATTTTAATCTCAAGCGTACACACACACACACAACTGCAAAATAAATTATATAGAATTTTTTTTAAGTTTCTTTTCTTTGGATTGTGTACGAATGTGAATTGAAAAGTGTGATTTTGTTTTTCCTTCATTCGTTTTTCTCCATGTTTTTCTTGCATCTTTTTAGATGTTTTACTGCTTACTGCTGTGAAAAGTTAAACGGATATAAACGCCCTGATATTTTCGCAAGAAACGTGTAGAGTGAAAACCTTAAGAATTAGAATAAACACACGCACAAAACTCATACGTCACGTATTCTTGACATTTGTTTACCTCTTCAATTAAGTTTACATGTGTTGATGTCGTTATTTATGTGTGTTGGAAAACAAGAAACGTACCGATTGCTGCAGAACTTCTAACTTTTAAATTGCTTTTAAATTGTGTTGGGAAACAAGTAAAACTTAATGCTAAATTCAAACTTTTTGCAATTGTATGCCTTCTATATTATTTTATAAAAAAAAAATGGAGTTAATTAACAATAACCGCATGTATTAGGAACTGCAATAGAATATATTATTATGATGTTAAGGTATTGTTATAAACGTTTTAGTTAAGTGTTGAGAAATTTAGTATTTGGTTTATTGAAATCAAACTAAAACCTAAAAAGGAGTACAGAGAAATTTTAATGTCATGAATGGTAAAATCATAATTTTCTTTAAATTACTCCTTAACAGTAATAAAATGAACAGTTTGAAGCTATTGAAGAATTCATTTGGTGAAAAAAATATATAAAAAAGTATAAACTAGTCGAGTACAAGTCAGACTTACAGAAATGGTATTCCCTACCACATTCAATATAAATACATATAACCTTAAATAAACAAGATTTCAGTTTTATCTTGACTTTTAAAGGGCACTGTTTAATTTTTAGTTTTTAAAACATACCTTTAACAATTTTAAGTAGCTGCTTGTACGGTCTTCTAAGGAACACCCTTTTATACCCTTCACCACAGGTGGAAATACGAGTATAAGTTTGCCATTCCGTGTGCGGTTTCTACAATATTCATTTCCGACCCCAGAAAGTTTATATATTCTGGATCCTTATAAATAGAGAAGCTGATTAAGCGTCCGTCTATCCGTCCGTCTTTATTCGGGTTAAAATTAACTTTGCAAAGGCACTGCAAGAGATACAGAGAATTTAAGCCCACGAATCTGTCAGGTATAGTTTCGAGAATTTTGCAACATCAGACCATTTCATTCGAGACTGCGGGCAAAAAATCATTCCCTCCTATATTTTTTCACATTGTTTTTATTTATTTTATTTATTTTATTCATTTTTTCTTAAATAAATACTTGAACGCAACCAGTAGATCGCTTGGAGTGCAAACATATCTTGACGGATGAACAACCCCTGCGATTTTTTTTGTTTTTTGTTTGGTAGGGTTTTTTGCTTTGATTTGTGTTAATGGCCTTTATAGAAAGCAATACACATACATTAATACAATACACTGGGAACAAGGAGCAGTCTGACCATCCTTATTTTTACAAAAAAAAAATTTCTGTAAAATTTTTGCAGAAAATTATCGATAAAATTTTTACAAAAAATTTTCCATAAAATTTACAGAAAATTTTTAATAACACTTACAGAAATTTTTCGATAAAATTTTTACAAACAATTTTCGATAAAATTTTAACAAAAAATTTTCAATAAAATTTTAACTAAAAATTTTCGATAAAATTTTAACTAAAGATTTTTGATAAAATTTTTACAAAAAAATGTTTAAAAAGTTGTTACAAAAAACTTTCGATACATTTTTTACAAAAAAATTTCTGTAAAACTTTTACATAAAACTTTCGATAAATTTTTACAAAAATTTTCTATACAATTTTTACAAAAAATTTTCGCTAAAATTTTTACTGAAAATTTTCACTAAATTTTTTACAAAAAATTTTCCATATAATTTTTACTTAAAATTTTCTATAAAATTGTCAATAAAATTTTTACAATAATTTTCTACTTAATTCTTACAACAAATTTGCTATAAAATTTTTAAAACAAATTTGCTATAAAATTTTTACAACAAATTTGCTATAAAATGTTTACAACAAATTTTCGATAAAATTTTTACAAAAAATTTTTACTTAAAATTTTCGATAAAATTTTTACAAAAATTTTCGATAAAATTTTTACAAAATTTTTCTATACAATTTTTACAACAAATTTTCGGTAAAATTTTTTACAAAAATTTTCGATAAAATTTTTTATAAAAATTTTCGATAAAATTTTTTATAAAAATTTTCGATAAAATTTTTTATAAAAATTTTCGATAAAATTTTTTATAAAAATTTTCGATAAAATTTTTTATAAAAATTTTCGATAAAATTTTTTATAAAAATTTTCGATAAAATTTTTTATAAAAATTTTCGATAAAATTTTTTATAAAAATTTACGATAAAATTTTTTATAAAAATTTTCGATAAAATTTTTTATAAAAATTTACGATAAAATTTTTTATAAAAATTTTCGATAAAATTTTTTACAAAAATTTTCAACAAAATTTTTTACAAAAATTTTCAACAAAATTTTTTACAAAAATTTTCGATAAAATTTTTTACAAAAACTTTCGACAAAATTTTTTACACAAATTTTTGATAAAATTTTTTACACAAATTTTCGATAAAATTTTTTACAAAAATTTCCATAAAATTTTTACTTAAAATTTTCTATAAAATATTTACTTAAAATTTTCGATAAAATTATTACAATTCGATAAAATTTTTAGAAAACACTTTCGATTAATTTAGTACAAAAACAATTTATCTATATCTTTACTATACTATATTTCATACATGGACTAATTAATTAGATTCAAAAATTAATTGAAAATTTCATTAGCAATGAATTATAAATAACGCTAACATTACCATCGTTTTTATTAATGGTAATGGTTTCTTAGTGAAAATGTTTCATTAGTAATTATTTAAAAAAAACAAAATGAATATCATATTAATCAATAATTTAATTATAATACAGCATTATCACTATTGACAACATTTTCAATTAAATTTTGTAGTGATATTTTTAGAGACATTTACATTTTCTGCTCTTCTATTATGAGCATTTTTCAAAAACAAATAAAACTCGGGAAAAAATATAAAAAAAAATCTGTAAAATAAATTTTTATGAATAATTTTTAACCCGTTGAAGATTGTTTAGTATAGATTTCAAAACTAGAGTGATTGCAACAGTAGAGCGTCACTAGATTGAATAAAAATTAATATATTTAGACAAAGCATGGTTTTTATACTTTATTCGTAGTTATTAAAAACTATTGCGATCATAAAATTGTTTAATAAAAACAATGATATTTCATCAATTATAATTAGTAATTATACAATTTCATTATATTTCCATTACCATTGGTAAAAACAGTTGTAATTTAAAATAAATCAGCAGCATTACAATTTTTTCCTTATAAGTATTTCAAATAATGCCAATGGTAATTCAATGCCAATGAAATGAAGTTGAAAATCATAAAAGAAAAAACCGAATGTATATTATTGGGAAATTGGGAAACATAACAGAGTAAGGGAATATTAAAAAAAATACTATGGTTAAGGGTATATTAGATTCGGCATGGCCAAAATCGAGACTTTGATTGAACACCCTTCCATATTTATTAATTTTATTTTTGATACTTCTTATTACAGTAGGCATCGTTCGGTAAAAAAATAGGACCATATATGTAATATCACTTTATTATCGCAACATTCTTTAATATTTTATATTAAATTTTTATTATTGGAATTATTTATTAAAATACAAATGAAGTTTTGAAGTAAGTCTTCAGTTCATTTCTATCTTTCCAAGTTGAAAGAATATTTTTTATTACATACATTGTGAGTAATTTTAAAGAAAAAATTTTATGCAGAATGCATTTTCTGAATCGCTACACCCGTCTTCAGCATTCTTCGCATCAATCTACTTTGGGTGGTGTTTAGTTGTAATCATCATCATAATCGCCAGTTGGTGAAAACGAAGTCTACCACCACCTAAAGCTTTACTCTTGTTTGATATTTTTTTTAATCGTGGCTGTTTTTATTTGAGTATCGCTATCGCACATCTAAACCTATAAAAAATTAATTTTTTATTCGAATTCTGAAAAATGAATAAATTGTTTAAAATTATTGTTCAATTCACAAGCCACTGTTATCATGTTATCATTGGGTTTATCGTCAACTTATTTTACAATAGTTTATGTTTGTTGTTGGTAATTTGCTTTGAATAAATTGTTATAAATATAGAATTTCATTTCATATGTTTTGAAAATATTGTATCGAGACTATACCTGGGACTAAGTTTATTATTTGAATAAATCATTATACGTAATCATTGGTGTCTTTATTTTCTTTTATATTTAATGTTATACATTTATAGTGATTTTACACCGCAAATTTATTCAAACTATATTAAAATTACAAATTGTGTAAAAACTATTTTGTACTATATTTGTAATTACTACTTCCCATGCATGATTCAATTTCATTTTATTATTATGAACAACATTGCCGTTGCTAAAAGTTTTTATTCTACCATTTTTTTAATCCACTATAATCCTTTACAACAAATTTGTAAGCTATCTGAATGTATGCACCTGCAATTAGTAAAAGTATGATTTTATTATAAAAAATGGGAAGGCAAATTGTAAAGGTTTCAAAGTATTTAAACTAGGAACAATACAGTCAAACTTTCTGCAGAAAATACTATGAAAGACGTAATTATTTGTAAAAGTTTACCATCTTCACACATAAAATCGAAATTAGTCAATACAATACAAGGTTTAATATTTTTAATTTCATTCAAAAATTTCTTCGAATTAAAATTTTTGTCAATGCATATTTCGGATTTTAAGCCAAAAGACATCTATGTGGCAATTTTCAATTTTTCAATCAATTTAAGTATTGTTACTAATGACCAAATTATTTTTTATAAGATGATTCAAATTTGTTTTTGCAAAACTTAGCTTGTAAAACTCTGCACTTCAGATAAAAAGGGGATATAAAAGCAACCGTCTTTTTTTAGGGTTCCGTACACAAAGTGTAAAAACGTAACCCTATTATTTTCGCTACAATGTCTGTCCGTCTGTCCGTCTGTCCGTCTGTCCGTCTGTCCGTCTGTCAGCGCCTTTTATCTCTGGAACCGTAATAGGTAGACTCTTGAAATTTTCACAGATGATGTGTAGCTGTTGCCGCTATAGCAACAAATACTAACACTTATAGGGTGTTCCGATAGAGAAGTGTTATTCACGAATATGTGCTTATTTCGTGAACTGTAGGTGGGATACACTTGAAATTTACAAATAGTAATTAAAACTTAGTTCACAACATAAACAAATATAAAAAAAAATAAAAATAAAAATTAAAGGGTGTTCCGATAGTGGTGTGATTTGCATGTATAAGGCCTAAGTTTTGAACCATAATAGGTAGATGCTTGAAATTTTCACAGAAGGTGTATAGCTGTGGCCGCTATAGTAAAAAATACTAAATCTTATAGGGTGTTCCGATAGAGAGGTGTTATTTACGAATATGTGCTTTTTTCTTCACCTGTAGGAAAAATACACTAAAAATATGCAAGCAGTAATTTAAACTTAGTACGCTATATAAACAAGTCTAAAAAATAAACTTAAAAAGTAAAGGGTGTTCCGATAGTGGTGTGATTTGCATGTATAAGGCCTAAGTTTTGAACCATAACAAGTAGACTCTTGAAATTTTCACAGAAAGCGTATAACTGTGGCTGCTATAGCGACAAATATTAGAACTTATAGGGTGTTCCGATAGAGAGGTGCTATTCACGAATATGTGTTTATTTCTTGCACTGTAGGAGGCACTAAAAATTTACAAACAGTCATTAAAACTTAGTTCACTTTATAAACAAGTCTAAAAAAATAAACCTAAAAATTAAAGGGTGTTCCGATAGTGGTGTGATTTTGCATGTATAAGGCCTAAGTTTTGAACTATAATAGGTAGACTCGTGAAATTTTCACAGAAGATGTGTAACTGGTGTTCCTAAAGTGACGTGTTATTTGCTTTATGTCTTTATTTTTTGAGCTATAGGAGGCAACCACTTAAAATTTGCAGACAGTAATTTAATCTATGTTCGCATTATAAGCAAGTATACAATATTAAACATAAAATTAAAGGGTGTTCCGATAGTGACGTGATTTGTATGTATGTATTTGGCCTAAGTTTTGAACGATAACAGGTAGACTCTTGAAGTTTTTACAGGAGGTGTATGGCCACTATAACAAATAGTAAAAATTAAAGCGTGTGCCGACAGTGACATGATTTGCATAAACATTGACTAATTTTTTAACCATAACAGATAGACTCTTTAAATTTTCACAAATGGTGTATTACTATGACCCCTATAAAAACAATAAAAATTTAAAGGGTTTTCCGACAGTGACGCCTTTTGCATGTAAAACGACATATTTCTTGAACCGTAATAAGTAGACTCTTCCAATTTGTATAAAAGATGTGTTGCCATGGCCGTCATGACAAGTACAAAAAATTAAAGGGTGTTCTGACAGTGACATGTTTTTAACGTATAGTAACATATTTTTTTAATAGTAATAGGTAGCCTCTTGATATATTCATAGAAAGAGAATTGCCATGGCCGCCATAGAAAATAACAAAATTAAAGGGTGTTCCGACAGAGACATGATTTGTACGTAAATAGCCTTATTTTTTGAACCATAATAGGTGGACTCTTTAAATGTTTACAGTAGATGTTGTATTTCGGCCGCTGTAACAATTACTAATATCTAAAGGGTGTTCCATTAGTGACATGTTTTTCACGTATATTAAATTATTTTTTGAACCGAAATAGGTAGGCATGTATATTTTTACATATAGTGTATTACCATGTCCGCTATAACAAAAATTACTAAAATTTAAAGGGTGTTGCAACAGTGATGCAATTATGACTTTAATTTTAAAATTAAAGGGTGACTCATAAAACATGAAAAAATGAACAACTTGAATTTTTAAAGTTGTACTAAACATAGTACGGAACCCTACGTGTGTGAGCTAACTCCCACTTGACTAATTTATTTTTTTTTTTACAATTGTCACAACAAATATCTTGACATACAGATTTTTTTTAATTCAATTATTTTCTTATCTGACTTAAAACTATCTTAAGACATATACATATATCTCCTCCGGGAACTCGAAGATTCTAACCAGTTAAGTTAATATGTTAAACACAAAAACTATAGTAAAAATAAATATAGAACGATATTTGTTCATATTTGCCTGCAATTCTATAAAATATACGATTTTTTGAGGATCTCAAATATAAAACTCAATATATTTGATTGAGGAGATGGAAATGCAGTCCTAGTTTAAGCCTCTACTTACCCACATCTTTAAAAATTGCAAAAAGCAAACATTTTTAATTATTTATATATATATTTTTTTTTTTTGATTTCTTATAAAATCATGACATTTTATTTCAACACATGTTTAATTTTTATTTTATACATTATTTTTCATTTATTTTTTAATTATTAATTAATTGTAATACTTTATTTAAGCTACTTAAATCTAATTAAATTTATTTATAATTTTATTACAGAATAATTTTATTTATTTATTTTTTTTTTTAAGTTGCTCTGCCTTAAACTAGTAAATATCACTAGGGGTTTTACTAATATTTTTCAATAAATTAATGTCTATACATTTACATGTGTCTGTTAATTCTTTTGTTTTAGCGTTTTATTTTATATGTATGTATGTATGTGTCTGTGAGTTTTGCATAATTACATTGTTGTATAAACTTGTTTAAACTTCTTTTTTGTTGGGTTTTTGTTTTATTTTCGAACACACAGCCTTGCTTTGTTTTACTTTATTTTTTATTTTTTACATTAAATTTACAAATGGCTTCTTTCTTCATTGTGGCACTTAATATTAATAAATACATTTTTTGCGAGTACTAAATTAATTAAAATAGAGTAAAAAAAAACTAATTTACATTGTTATTATTTTAGTTATTACAATGACACATTTATGGTTTTAATTTAAAATTATAATTTCGATTTATGCATAAATTTAGATGTGAAAAATGTTCGAATTTTTTAATGAGTTCAAAGAGGTTGGAAATACTCGTAAATTCTGTCAAATAAATATAGGATTTTTAATATGCAAATTTATTTCAAAAAACAATTATCTAAACTATTCTTTTAATCGGGTCTTAGCAATTCAACAATATTCAATAAATTTGATTTGCTCTCTACACAGTAGCGTAATATAGACTTCTAAAGTATAATTTTTAATATTTTTTTTTTTTGCCTAATAACAAAAGGTCTATTCGTTTTTTTGTTTCTATAACAATCAGGGGACATAAGCACATAAACAACATTTATTAAACAAGTTTTAGATAACAAACAAATTTTATAAAATGTTTCGTAAATTTATTTTAAGTGAAAAGGAGGAGCGAGTGAAATTAGAGTCCTTATAATCAAAACTGTAAAATGTGCGGATGTGGCTGAAGAGCTTAATAGAAGCATAAAACTATTAAACCATTTTTTAAAAACCCAGAAATTTTTCAGAAATAAATCTGGTGAACCAAAAAAAGTTAACGGCACAGAAAAAGAGACCAAAGGGTAGGTTAACTGATCTTTTTTTCAATCGGTTAAAATTTACTGGACGATCCAAAGGGAGTTGTCCCGGAATCCTCCGAAGCCGAATTTGAGTACTGAAAAGATCACATAAAATTTTTCAAAAATTATTGAATCGTTTTAAAGTGTTAAACAATTTTTACTTTACCATACGTAGCATAGGTAAAGATCAGTGTTGCCACAAAGAAAATTTTGTTCGTACCAAAACTTCCCTCAAAACCTAATAAAAACTACCAAAACCTACGAAAAAATAAAATCCTGCAAGATGTGCAAATTTTTGGTTTTAGAAAATTCCTTAAAGATAAAATAACTGAAACATAAGTTTATCTTTGCTTTACGAAGAGATGTGTATTATTTTTTATTTGGAAATATATTCAAATCCGACTCTAGAAGAGTTTAGTAAACATTGCACAACTAATGCGGGTAAGTATTGTATCTTTGAATACCCTCGTTGCTAGTTCTTCATGCCACACTAGTATTTCCAAATTTTTCTTTTAAGGGTTCATATAGCTTAACGAGCTTTTTTGGTCTTCCAGTTAAAAAAACTAATTCTCTTTATAATTTTTTTAAGTATACTTGTGTATTTTACGCGGCGTTGCCTGGGTCCATCCTTAGAGCCCTTCTAAGAGCTTGCGAACTGATTAAACTATTTCGGTTTTGTCCACCCTGTAGGTTCACTCTCAACAGAGGAGAAACAATTACAGTTTCGCGACAAAGCATTTGCATACATCTCAACAACAGCATCAGATAATGGGTTCATCCAATCGAGGAGGTGATTAAGGAAACGCAAAGAAAAAAGTAACACATCCATATGATACAATACAGGTGTGTAGCAAAAAAAAAAATCGTATTGTCAGTGCACAAATAAAATGACTATCGAAGGAACGACTAAAAAGATTCAGCTCAACATTCCAATTAGAAAGACCGAATGTCGTTATACATATAAGACAAAAAATCGTAATATGGAAAATTGTTTTCATTTTGTTGATATTTGTATAGAAATATATAGGAAAATATAAATGCTATATCTCCGGAACCATTAGGTCGATCGGTCGACCCGTTTCCGCAGTTAGTGGTGACATCACTTCTTTCTATATATATAAAACTTATAAAAATTATATAAAACAATTAGCAAGTATTAGGTAAAATTTTTTTTCTACAAGTTTTTTGCTTTAGTAACCATTAAAAAAAATCGAGGTTAGGATTTCGACGGATTTATACGTTTTGAGGTCTCCTGAATCCATTTGAGCTATTTTGGCGATGATTACTCTGTGTATGCCACTATTTTTGTGGAGTTTATACAGGTCATACCGTTTGAAATTTAGTGTGTGCCTTTGGTATATGAAGATGAAAAGCTGTATGATTTTTGGGCATAATCAGGAGGGGGCAAGGGGTAGGTTCCTTACCCCCAAATTTTGTAAACGCTCAACAGGTCATACCGTACGACGTATCAAAATGAAATTCAGTATGTGCCTTTGGTTTATAGAGATGAAGAGCTGTATAAATTTTGGGCATAATCGGAAAGGGACAAGGGGTAGTTTACTTAATACCCCAAACCGAAAATAATTAATTTTTCCATTCGAATATACTTTGAGCTTATATTCTTTATGTAATATATCCATAAAAAAAATCTATTTCCACTGGGTATGGTAAAGTTGTAGTATGTAGGTCACTTCAGATTTTTATATTAAATTTTTTCCTACCAAAAACTTAAAAACAATGTAACAAACCACCCAAACTACCAATTTTGGCATAGAATGGAAAAAAGTACCACTTTTGGATGCTAATCAAAATTTGAACGCGCTGTGCTACTGCACCGTGTGACCTTTTCGAGAGCCGGTATATTTCATAGGTATTGAGCTAGAAGATATGTTCCTTCTATTGTTGAGAATTTTATTCAACACTAGCTTCGCTACAACCATTTACAAAACAATACAATAAACAATTGGTAATTGTTTCAATTTATACGCAAGGAACGACGCCTACTGTTCCCATCTTATCTGTTTTTTGCTAGAATATGCCTTTTCATAATAATAATTTTTCACTTTGTATGGGAGCTACCACGCCCACTGTCTCAATCCAGTCTTTATTTTGTTAGACTATGCACATTAGCATGAGGGTTACTTCTGCAAAGTTTCAAGACTCTATCTATTGTAGTTCTCTAGGTGGACGATAATTATTTTTCACATTGGTGGGAGATACCACGCCTACTGTCCCCATACAGTCTGTGTTTTTTTAAACTATGCACGTTAGTATGAGGATTGCTTTTGCAAAGTTTTGTAAAGACACTACCAGGTCTTTATCTAGACGATAATTGTTCACTTTGAATGGGAGGTACCACGCCCAATATTCCATTCCAGTCTGTGTTTCGCTAAACTATGTACACTCAATTCTGTTTTTACACGGTTTTGATGTAACACGGTTTGAAAATAAAAAAAATATTTTTCACGATTTAGCACGATTCAAAATCATTTGGGCTTAGATTTTATTTGTAAAATTTAAGTTTTGCAAAATATTTTTATATCAAAAATTTAGAGGAATTCCTTTTTTTTTACTTCTTAGAGCAATTGAAATGTGTTAATATTTTGTGAACTATCAATGCATCTCTAAAAGAAGACGTCGAAAACTACAAATAAAAAACTTCAACGTAAAGCCATTTGTTTAGAAAACAAAATTGAAATTTTAGATCGCCTTCGAAATGGAGAAGGCTGAACATTTCTTGGCAAAATGTTCGGTTTAAAGGAAGTCACAGTAAGAACTAATAAAAAAATTAAAATTCAAATAGGCAATCGTTGATTTCTAGAACGAAACTGTCTGTTAAGTGTAAGTCATACACTAAAGATGCAAATAAACGGTGCAAATACACATTATATGTATATACAGGGTGGGCCAAAAGAAACCAAGGGGTGTAAAAGTTTAATAACTTTTTTGATTATTAACTTTTTTTATTTTTTCTTTCAGATTATATAGACAACACTTGGAGAATTTATAATGGAGAGGTTCACAACTGAACAGAGAACCAGAACAATAGTATTTTATTATTTAAACCAGAGATCAATTATTTTAACGCAAAGAGCATATCGCCGACATTTTAACGTCAGAATTTCGCCCTCTGAAGCGATGATTCGTTGCTTAGTTAATCGTCATCACCAACATGGCAGCGTAAGAGATTTGCCTCGAACCGGTAGACCACGTTTAAGTCGCTCTGCGGAAAATATTGAACGAGTACAGCAAAGTCTTAACGAAGCACCAGAAACATCTTGCAGAAGGCGTTCTGCTCAGCTAGAAATGTCTCGTACGTCACTACAGCGCATTTTAAAAAAAGATTTACAGTTATACCCATATAAGGTGCAATTGGTCCAAGAATTAAAACCCGCAGATCATCGGCGACGTCTAAATTTTGCAATTAAATTTCAAGAGTTGGCCAGAAACGAAATCAACTTTATTGAAAATTTGATTATGAGTGATGAAGCTCATTTTCATTTGAATGGCTTTGTTAATAAGCAGAACTGTAGGTTCTGGGGTTCTGAAAATCCAAGAGCCATTCATCAACGCCAATTGCACCCCATCAGGTGTACAGTATGGTGTGGGATCACATCTGAAAATGTCATTGGGCCCTACTTCTTCGAGAATGAAGATGAAAGTGCTGTAACCGTAAATGGAGAGCGGTATCGGTTTATGATAGAAAATTTTTTACGTCCTGCTCTTGAAAACAGACCTGGTATGTGGTTTCAGCAGGACGGAACCACTGCCCATACTGCCCGAGACACAATGGCACTTTTAAGACAAATTTTTGGAGAGCGAATAATTTCTCGAAATTCGGAAATTATTTGGCCAGCGCGATCACCAGATTTGACAGCACCCGACTATTTTCTTTGGGGTTTTTTGAAGGAGCGAGTGTATGTGAACAAGCCAGAGACAATCCTTGAACTCAAGGCAAACATTGTTGCAGAAATTCGAACGCTACAGCCACAAGTTTTGAAAGATGTTATGGAAAATGCTCTAAAAAGAGCCCATCAGTGCGAAGCTGAAAACGGTGGTCATTTAAGAGACATCATTTTTCATACTTAGTATAAAAAAATTTCCATTTTGTATATTATATAATCTGAAAGAAAAAATAAAAAAAAGTTAATAAACAAAAAAGTTATTAAACTTTTACACCCCTTGGTTTCTTTTGGCCCACCCTGTATAAGAGTTCTCTAGCTACTCAAAGAGTGGGCGTTGTCAATTTTGTTTTCCGTAAAAACCTAAGTAGGGTATGATGAAAAATTAAAAAAAAAAAATTGCTAAATCGGTGCAGCCATTCTTAAGTGAGGCGATTATCAACGAACGACGTTTGATTTTATTTATATGGATTTGAAAGATAAGATCTTTAAAAAAAAGATTCTCAAACAAATATTGTATGAAAAGTTATAATTTTTTTTTTTGATTCATAACAAAAAAAAAAATTAAAATGAAAATATATATGACTCTAAAATTTATGATAGTAAAGCACTAAAGTATGTTTTTATTTTCTTGTACCTTAAATATTAAAAAAGCGAAACAATAAAATAATTAAATAGCTTCATCTTTTAGTGTAAAAACCGATATAATTACAAAATAAATATTTTTTTGTAAATATTATTTTTATGGACATAGATATATAATATACATATTTATTTTATTTCCATTTATTTTTTTTACAAGCTGGCTATTTTACATTAGTTTTGTTACCTTCTTTTTTATTGTTGTTTGTTTGTTTTAACCTCTCATCCGTATTTCTTAAAAACTATGAATTTATTAAATCAACATTTCAATTAAGTATTTAATTAAAGATTATTTACAAACATATTTTACAAAATCCCTATTAAACGGTGTTAAGTCTATTTAAAGTTGCTCAAACAAAAAATACGAAATAAAATCTCAAGTTCAACATTTTATTACATTCGACAATGGCTGAAATGAGAAAGAACAGAAAGAATGAAAAATGTAAAAGAGATTTTCATTTTCAAAAAACAGTTTACTTTTATTTTGTTTAAAGAAAAACTCACCTTCTGTTTGCATATTTAGCTTAAAAGATTTAATTAGCATAAGTGTTGTTGTTATTATTTTTTTTTTCTTTTGTTGCCTTTATTTAATGAAATTATCATTCCTGTTGACTTTTTCTGATGTTGAGTAGACAGCAGAGGTAAAAAACTAAAAATAAAGAGCAGAAAGAAAAAATATTAATTTCATTGTTTAAATACTGAAGTGAATTTTTTCCTTTTCTTTTTTTTTTGTTTTATAATTTTTAAATTCTTCTAGACGAACAAAATAAAATAGACGAACAAAAAAAAAAGGCCAAAAATTGTTGGCTAAAAGTTAAGCAAACTGAAACCTTTTAAAAGAATAATCAAAAGAAACCTTTGAATAAAAATGTAACTTTGGCAACATAACGTAATGAAACTTAACTAAACTATATTCGGCTGTTCTGTAAAATGAAATGCCCTACAGCATATAAGGAAAGATAATAAAATTCAATTAAAGTTTTTCACCCGGATATGTTATAAACACAACAGGTACAGTAAATATACATATAATAAAACAGTAACTTATTTCCTTTCTGTCGGTGTTCGCATCACGTAATAACTACTAGATGGATTTTAACAAAATTTTGTGAGCAGGTACCTTGGTATCTTGGTATTCCAATATAGCATACTTATTTCCGCGAGAAATTGAAAAAAAGCAGTGAAATTACGAAAGTTATGCGATATGCATATTTTGGTAGGGATGAGTAAATACATAAACCATAATTGAAGCACTAAAAACGTAAGGGTGTGTACTGCTTTCAAAACAAAATCGAACAAAATATTGTAAGGACGCTGAGTCAGTGGCGGGCACAGCTAGTCTATATATCTGTGGCAATATGGAAGAGTAGCTTATGTCGACATAAGAGAGAAATGAGTTAAGGCACTTGGCGCATTACAAAAGCAAAGGCGCTTATATGTGTTTAGTCCGTTTTAAAAAACTAAATTTTTTATCAATGTTATGTACGTTTACTTTTTAGCTTGAGTTTTTTTGAATCAATAATGCATTGATCAAAACAACTTATGTACACATAATTTTGTTTACATCATCAGATTTTCCATTCATCATATAACGGTATCGCTTAACTTCACTTAAGCTGTATAAATGTTAACCTTGAAAAAATAGAAGTCATTATTTTCAAACCTCTTATGTTTACTTAAAACTACACAATACATACTTTTTATTTAAACAGAAGCGCTTAAGTTACTTAAAGTCCAGTTCAACGCAACTTTCAGTTTAGAAACAGCGCTTAAGTAGAAAAGACCTAAAATCTTCTGAATTCAACAGTAGTTTTTTTAATATAAATCCTTCTCTCTAATAAACATGTTACATATATATTAATTCATAAATTATTCGCAAAAATCAAGCAGAATAAAAATTACACAAAATTGATGATATCTCAAAACTTGAATTTTCGACTTAAGCTACTCTTCCATATTGCCACAGATATAAAGCACAACATTTTTTTTCGTTACTAGATATTTGGTTGAAAATGTAGGTGCATAGATATTTTAAGTGATGGATAGATTTTTAAGTCCTAAAAAGGTTCAAGTAAACTTCTTAAAAATGTGTGTGAACTCTAAAATAAGGCCAGATTGGAACAGTGGTCATGTTACCTCCTAAAGAAAATCAAAAAATTTATTATCGCATACATGGAGAACTATATTAGGTATAGTCTTAAAATGGTGTACAAGTAACCAACCATCTACAGCAAAATAGGATTGAAACAAATGGCCGTGTTATCTCCTATATAAAGTGATAAACT